>JAMKCH010005756.1:0-37038 GCA_023653785.1 Ophioderma brevispina
ATAATTTGAGCCCGGTGGCTCCTGATCGGCGCGAAATTCAACATAATATAAGCTGCAAGGACCAATATGGATCCGTCCTAATAACAAAGTCAATACATACATTTTACGATAGTAAATTATGATTGTCTTCTTCTTCCTTAGGAACCCTACGGTGCTGAAGGTAACATGGTACGCTTATAAATATGTACTCTATTTGTTCTTTATTCATTTCGAGTATGGATGCCCTTTAAATGTTAATACTTTGCTTTCGGAATAGCGGACCTTCAAAAATAACAGGCTGCCCCCCCCCCCCCTCACATCAACACCCACACACCCAACACACACAGACACCCCAACACACACACGTCTTATTAAACAGTAAATCCACAATATTTGTGAAAACTTTGATATTGCTCAGTTTGGATATTGTATATTAATAATTTTCAAAAAAATATTCTTGCTCTTTGCTTAGGTATTGAAATTGGCATGTGTGTGGGAGGTTTCTTGGTTATCACTTTGGTACTGGGAGCATTGATAGCCTATTTCAGGTAATTGGAAACATAAGCAGGAGTGTAATAAATATAGTTAACCGGATTTCCTCGGCGTCCAATTATTTAACATGTGTTAGCCAAACATAAAATGTGCAGCCCCCATCTATTGACATATCTGTGCAATTGGTTACCATTAGTTACTACAGATCTTCCTTGATGCTTCTGCTTGCTCAGATCGTAAAATCCTGCCCCATGCAGCGGTTAGTAACGCTAAAGGTATGAACAATTTAGTGTGCAAATGGACCTAGGCAATACGGTCAATATGTTGGACTTCCTAGCATTCTCAATTATAATTAGCTTTATGCTTCATTCTGTATAGGCTTGATTAATTTCCTTTATCCAGGCCTTATACACCAAGGAGACTTAATAGTCCACTCAATCTACGGTATGACCTGGACAAAATTGCTACAGAAGGTTTTCTTGCTGTAACTTGTTGTACAAACCCTCCCGAACAACATATCAAAAAGGTAGAAAAAAGGAAGCATGGCAAGACATGCTAATTTGCATAAAACCTATGTGCCATTTGCCTATATTTTGGTTATTATACAATATATTAAAAGAGGACGACCTGATTTAAGTAAATAAAGTTTTCATCTTGATAGAATGGTCTTCACTCCTAAACCCCATCTGTAGAGTTATGCGCTGATATTTCATCCCGTTTTAATGTGAGAGCTAAAAACATGATTTTCTTAGCCCTATATGTGTAAAATTAATATCGGTCGAACAAAATGGGGTACATTTTCGCTTATAACTTCCAAAACCAAATATCCTTTAGCCCTAAGATTTCACAGGGTAAATGAGAAAAATAGTAGCTTTCTTCAAATACCAAAATGTTGACCACTTCCGGTAAAATCTTGTATAGGGACGATGCTATGAGCAATCAGGCCACGGCCCTTTAACTCTTGAGTCTTTCTTGCTGTCCAACATAGGACCCGAGGTACTTGAGGTCTAACCTTTTTGAGTTGGGTACCGTGTGTAGTGCAGATAGGTTGATGATTCTCTTCCTCATTGACGATCATGTATTCCATTCCGTCTCTTTGGCATTTAGATTTTGGCATTTATCTGCAGCATTCTCAAATGATGCTTTGTATAGTAGATCTTGTGCAGCACATATCACATCCCCTGTTAGAGCTGCGTAGTCAAGGTCTGTGAGATGCTGACTTTGGTGACGTCTAGACTGCTTGACCGCCTTTTTGTGCTGTTGTCCTACCTATTACCCAGGCTATTATCAAATGACCAGGTCTGTGAGATGCTGACTTTGGTGACGTCTAGACTGCTTGCCCGCCTTTTGTGCTGTTGTCCTACCCATTATTACCGGCTATTTATCAATGACCCCTTTTAAAATGTCACATACTCAATGACCCTCCATTTTCTCTTTTCCGGTATACCCACTTTACACCAGTATTGCATAAAATTAATCACTTTTTAAAGAATTGAAACACCCAAATTCAAAATTTTCGCAGCCTAACGGCACATTTTAACATTTTATAATTTCATGGCGAGCAAGTTTTAGAATTCATGGCAATTTGAACTCTGGAAAGAGGCCTTCCTATTTTAACTTCAGGTTTAACATCATTGGCCCCCCTTAAAGTTCATACTGGATGACCCATTTTTATTCATTTGTGTACCTAATGACCCCGTTTTTTGGGACATTTTAATCTGAAAGAAACCCCGTGGAACGGCCCTATTTTTTACCTGGCTGAGGCACATATACCCATCACTTCGCACGAGAGTGCCCCCGGGCACTAGTTGCCCGATGTGTTTTTTGAATAAATACTCTCTGATAATAATGGCTAAATAAAGATTCTCCCCATCCCGATTACAGTCGGACAATCAAGCTAGAATACAAATTAATTTTGGCGGGAAAATTGCGGCCATCTTGAATAATGAACCATCACTTTCCACTTGTTAACATTCAATTGCAAGTGCTACAACACACCTTGCAAGGCATAGCCTAAAAACATGTTTCAAATACCAACAGAAAAAATGAAAATCTCCCTAAACAGAAATTCTGATGTAGCTATATCCCTGTTCGAAATAGGGCGTTACGGCCACGTAAGATAATGCAAATAGCATGTCTTGCCAGGCTTCCTTAGAGGGGGGAAAGGTAAAGAAAGGAGAGGGGGAAAACAAAATTTTTTCTCAACCTTTTTGATATGTTTGTTTGGGAGCTCCTTTACTGCTATTACAGCAAGAAAACCTTCTGTAGCAATTTTTGTCCGGTGACCTAGTATTTTTCATACGATTGAGTGGACATATAAGTGGCTCAATGATGATTAATGATTGTGTATCACTACCCCTAGGTCCCATTGCACAAAAAGTGGGGAACTAGAGGACAATCGCGTTAATAAAACAAGTATTATTACGTGGTTTTTTCACGTGAGGTCATGGGCGCCACATTAGCACATGACCATAGTACTGTAGTACTATGTGGGGTACCAGAAGCTAAAGCAATAACGATCTAACACTAATAAATATTCCACATAACCTCCTTAATCATCAATGACGCACCAGAGATTTTGACTCAAAACAGTTTCGATGTTTCAGATGATCTAATTAAAAGAATCGATTAGCCTCGTAGAAGTATGCATATCAGAATACGATACGCTAAGTAAGTATAGCCAGTGAATCCCCTTTGCCTATGAAAATGGCAAATAGACTAAAATGGATTTCATTTAAAACCTAAACGACTGTCAATTACGCTTCTTGCCTTGTTCTTGTAGCTGAACAGTGAATGATTATCCACATTCAAAAGCTTTTTCAAAGTATTCTTCATCTCCCTTCACCGCCTCCCCTCCAACTTGCATTTGCCACTTTCACATCATTCACCAAATGGAGATGCACGGCGTGTCTTTCCACGATCTTTTCAGATGGTTTTCCACTCTTCATTCACTTCTTCTTTTCTCCATTGTCCCGTCCCTAGTTCTTTATCTAAATAGTGTTCTTGAACATTTCACGTCCTGCTCATTTCAGTTTCCACAACCTGAGTCGGATTCATGGAAACATAGCTCCTCCCTTTTCCAATGGTCAATATCTATGGTGGCCACTACTTCGTTTTTTGATGAGGTGCACCTTTGCATTTGGAAATTTTGGCCCCTTCACTCCACTGACGCTTTAACGGCACCAGTAAAAGTCTTATCTTATTTCTATCTATTTGGCGAAATGAGTTCTTATAATTAATATTGGAAAAAGTAGATCATTACGCTTAATTTGATATACTTTCCGGTTAACAGTCTCAACTTATTGCTATTTATTAACTTAGTCTATGCCTATGAGTTGTAATACTACTTGTTGCACTCAAATTGAATTTCTTTGATGCAACAAAGTCGTAACTGGTAGATTCGACTTTCTTGCACGACACAGGAAAACTAGTATGTATGACATACGATATTTTATTCTTGTAAAGCGATTGTTTTTAAAAAAGTGTATAAGTAAAAAAATCTCCCAGAATATTTTGTGAAAAGAGCAATTTCATTTTTACCAAGTTATGCCAGAATTTCGTCACAAAAAAACCTTAAACTCTCCAAAAAATTCGACCTTTACCATCAATAGTTACTATTTAATTTCCAAAAGTAATTGAATACGCATGATTTAATATAAATTATATTTCAGTATAAGGCTCAATTTCTGGCAGAGTTTTATTATGTTAATTAGGCCTAATTAGGTGACACTTTTAACAAAAAAATGGTCCGTGAAATTAAGAAAACAGATTATACCTTAAATTACGGAAAATCTGTTTTAGAAAACAATAAGATAAAAACAAATAAACATAAAAATGTTACTTTACGGAAATTATTTCAAAATTTCTGGCAGCAATATTTCCGGAATTTTTTTTTGGTTCCGTAATTTTTTAATTCGGAAAAATTCTGTTTAAATACACATTTGGTTCCGTAATATGAGACAAATTTCTACTGTCAAAGTTCCGTTAATATAATTGACGAAATTTCTGTAAATTTACCCTAAAAAAATGAACGGAAATACGCTGCCAAACAGAAATTTCCTTAAATTTTACGGAATATTTTTAACAGTGTAGAAATGTGTGTGGTGTGTGTGTGTGTGTGGGTGTGTGTGTTTGGTTTGGGTGTGGTTTTGGGTGTGTGTGTTAATATAGTATATATATACATTCCCACATCCCGCAAAGCTCTAACATAAATGTAAATGTAAAATTTTCTTTTCTTCTTTTTTCAGAAAATCTTCTACACACAAGAGACAGTTCATGGCCCAAGATTATCGGTCGATAAATTCGTTTTCTAACAATCCATCAAGAGCAGCTAGCAAACATGTTTCGATGGATGTACAAACATAGTGAGATATAAACGGACGGCTTACGAAGGTGCCTGAATTGTTGTCCTGGCAACGATATACCAGTTTTTGGTAAGCGACGTCGAAATTGACTCAACAACGTTTATAATCATTTAGATTCCTTTTCACAAATCAACTTCATAACAACCTCGTTTAACCAAATTGTAGCAAGCTACCCAAAATGTAGCCCCTCGTTCCCTAGTACAATGTAGGTAATCTCGTAAAAAAGATCGTGTTTTCCAGAAATAGTTTGCTAAAATGCAAAAGGCCCTGTAAAAGGTTAAACGTGAGAAATCAAAATTTGAGTATTCATGAACGTAATAAAATTAGCACCCCACTGAAGTCAACGGATAGGGCTTAGTGTCTCAGTGAAATAATACCACCGACCGCTCTTGAGTTTACACGCGAATGGAAACCAATAGCCTTTTTGAAGTATGGAAAACACTGCACATCAGTTCTGTTTTTTTTCATTTTCCTGCCATTTTACCCCAAATTGAACACCAATTGAAACATTGAACAAAACATTCTCAATTTGGACGATGTCATTGGCTTAAACATTGTGAAAATCAGAAATATTGAAAATAAATCCTGATTTTTTCATAGATCTTCTCACGAAATGTTTGTTATTGGCATCGTTCCAGCTGAATATCAACTCCACTGCAAGGATTGTATTAATTTTATTATAATAAAACTGACGAGTATGATCCTTTAAATGCCCACGGAATGACCCAAATCAAGCGCCATCACATCGGGTGTGGTTTTGCAAGGCTTTATTACTGTTTTTAATAATTTTGGTGAGTTGCTCTGTTTAATAAGGTTGGCCGCCATCGTCTGTCCTGTTGTATACCTAAATTGAACTACGCCCTCTCTATATGGTGGCAGTCATGCTTCAAAAAAGCTAATGAGTCTATTTGCGGTGTAAAAACAAAGACGGTGTTTCACTTTGTGAAAATCACAATCCAAAAGGAAATCATGGCTAACCATCTGCTTCTGCTTACAAATTTGGCATTTGCAAAATGTAAATGATAGAAGCAGAATTTCGATTGGTGTTTTAAAGACTCAACAGGTTCAGATTCTTCCAAACGCACCAAATGTGGCCCAGAATTTTGCCTATACCATATTATTTTGATTTCTGATGGGCGCCCGCTGGAGCCGCCATATCCAATATGACCGCGACCAGAATTATAATTTTAACTTTAAAAGGGCTATATCAGGAATGATGCATCTTTTTTTTATTTTTTGTTATTGCTGTTGTTGTTTTTGCTGACGATTCAGATTCCAATGTTATTTTAAAGATGTAATGTCAACTTTATCCTTTAAAGCCGCCATATTGATCAAATCCGATATGGCCGCCACCGGTATTATACTTTTAAATCTATACTTTACATACATACAAACATTTTTGGGGGGTGAAGATTAATATTCCAATGTTATTTTAATGATTTTAATGTCAACGTCATCCTTTAATGTCATCCTAAGGTCATTTTATTTTGCGAAAATCATACCGGTTTTCGTCGACATTTACAAATTTTACAAAATTATACCACATTTTATACATTTCTGTATACGTAAGGTCATCCTTTTGGAAGATAAACAGAGCGTACCAGCCATCATAATACAGGTTTTGAAGCAATAATAAGTAACAAGAATTTGAATATTTTTAATTTGGAGCCATATGCTATCATTGTATTTTACAGATAACTCAAGCCCATTAGCATCACCACTTTCCAGCAGCGGCAGCAGTAACCCGATGCCATTCAGAGCCAAATTTCAATCTTGACAAAAAGACCACATCAGTCTACATCAAGTTTCTATTGTCCGTATAGACACTCTAAGGAACTAACGAAAGCCATAACATTCATTGAGTTATGGTATTTTACGTATCAAATGACATCTATTCTGAATTAGTCTCTACTCCGTCTGTAAGCAATATTAGCATATTGTTTGAAGAGCGCCCCCAATTTTTCAAAAAATTGAGATTTTTACACGGTTGCATTGGTAACTGGCTAGTAAACTATACCTGTGAATGGTTAAACTCGAAAATGTCTGTGTGTCAAAAACGAAGGAATTTTGTATTATTATCGGGGATCCCCGATAATAATTCAACGGCTGCTGGAAATGGCCTTCCGATGTGAATAGAGCCGGGAAATAGCGCCTTTGTAGCGTGTCTACGCTCATCCATTTTTGCTTTATTGTTCAGGCAAGTCAAGTTAGGGGTTCTCTTCTCGAGGTGGCACTATTTTCACATGGACGGACAGAAGGCTAGCATTTCCAGATCTGTCGTTAGTCAATCTGGGATCCATTCTAATTACAAATCGCTATTTTTATGATAATACGCATTTCTTAGCATTCTCGTTCGCGGTATAGTTTGCTAGACATTACCAACGTAACTGTGCCAAAATATCAACTTTGAAATTGGGGCGCTCTTCAAAAATGTGCTAATATTGCTTTAATGGGAATTGTTGTCTTTGAAGATGCGTGCAAACTCCTAAAGAAGGAGGGACTTGTATCACTTTAGAGAGATCTCAATACTTTAATGCTAGAAACTAGTCCCTAGTTTTTTAAATGATGATCGGGTATTGCGGCAACTCATAAATCGAATAAAGGGAGGTATCAAAAGTCTGGCAGTAGCTATTGTAGGAGTTCTCATATCAAACGAGCAAAAGGATAAATTCGACAAAGAGGCTGGCAACCTGCAATGGTCCAAAACATAAGTCATATATATAGGAAATTTTCAGCTTCTGTGTTGTATATATGTGACTCCCTCTTCCTTAAAAGTTTGCAAGGCATTCTAAAGAGTCTAATTGCCCAAGACAAACAAGCTCCAGTAATTTTATTTATGTTATTGTTGTTTATTCTTTAGTTACGGTATAAACCCAAAATACAAGCAAGTGCTTGAGACATCCTGGTTAACATTTTCAACGCAATACATGGAAAAAACAAATACAATATTGCAAACAATATCAAACACTAACAAATATCAGCATTTAGTCTGTCAACAAGAGCAGGATTGTAGAATTCCTATACCTGCTAGTTCTACTTCTCGGGAGATCAAGTTGGTTGGACCTTCGTAGGGTTCAGCGTTGTCTGTGCGTTTTTTGTAAACCAAGCATATTTTGTGACGTTCAGATTTCTGAAGACTATGACCGAAGCCCTAGAGTAAATTCTCCCGTCCCTTTTCAACCACAGCAGAGCTCAGTTGTTTCAAAGTCTTTGCATATGATCCATATTGATTTACCACATTATACGGCAAACGTTTTTCTGACCGAGCTCCATTTGGTCACTTTGATGTTGTTGGAGACTACTGGTGCAAACAAAGGGGAGCATATTTCCTCCACAGGACGCACATACATTTGGTAAACCGCACATAGATCCTTGGCAGGGGCTTGGAAGCGTTTCAAAACAGACAATAATTATACATTCTGTGTAAGACCGTTTTGACATCATCTGGTTTACTGAACATCCCAACTAAGGTCGTTTTGAAGCGTCACACCCAGCAGTTGTCATGTTGATAATAGTCAATATATAGCTGTTACTTGACATATTCAATTATACTACGGATATGGGAAAAAGTAGGTCGAATGATGTGGCCATCTGTCAAGGTGGAATTATGCCCTGAATAGCGTCAAATACTACTATACACTGACTGCCGTTGCTGGAATTTTGACGCGATATGGTTACATAATCGTAAAAAAATATACACATAATGTGGTTCCAAAATGAAACAATCAAATTCTTATAGTTTCTTCGTTTCAAAAACCATGTATATGGATGGTGGGTAAGTTAGTTTGGCTTTGTCATCATCCAAATGTGACCTTCCGCATACAGAAATATATAAGATGTGGTTAATTGTGTAAAGTTTGTATATGTGGGACGAAAACCTAAAGTGATGATTTTTACAAAAATAAAAGACCTTAATTATACTTTAAAGGATGAGCTGACATGATATCATTAAATAACCTTAGAATGAATTATTTTAATAAAAATAAAATAGTTAAAAAAACCCACCCCCCCAAACCCCCCCCCAAAAAAAAAAAAAAAAACTCAACAGATGTCCCATTCATGATCTATTCTAGCATTTTAGATTTAAAAAGTCGAATTTCGGTGTGTTATATATGTAGTAGTTTTCTGGATATATGCTAGGATAGATCATTTAGTTGGCAAATCATGGTTTTCAAAATACGCAAAAATGGGCCAAAAGAAGAACACTCCTAGTGCGGCCTATGTGTGTTGGGGTGTGGGTTACCAATCCCGTGAGCTCTGTTTCGTGGCACATGTAAAAGTAGCTAGCAACTCACCCAGAATATCTTTTTTTTAAAATATATGCAAGTATGGTTATCAAACTCTAAGGTTTAGGCAAACGAGTCAATGGTGCCATGCATTTAGAACTTATATAACCTCATGAAAATCCCGCTGCTTTTGTAGCACAAATTTGAATAGGAAAAAATGAGATTTTTCACCTCAAGAAGTGAGGATTTCCATGCGGTTAATGGCTCTGCCTTTGGGTGGTGGTTTGTTTAAAATAGACGATGTTAAAGCTAAATATCGGTGATTTTAAATGACGACGCCCGGATTCTAACCGCGTTTTGATGTGACATATTTATTATCAGTGACGGAAAATAAACCCTGTGTAGAAGAGTTGACCGTAGCGATCATTAAGGGACTTTTACACTGTCAAAAGGTTTTTTTCAACAACATTGAGCTTAATTTAGCATAAAATTATTTGGGATGATAAAATTGCAAATATGATATGCTAAGCAAAATTAAACAAGCTGAGAACTATAACCATGAACCATGAAATTGAGTATTTGATGTCGTAATATCTAAAAATCAACATTGAACCTGATCTTAAATGGCCTCTAGCCGCAATTTATGATTTAGTCCTACATATAGACATTTCCTTTAACTACTCTTTTAACAACTTTGTATTTTAACGAAAACTGCTGATCCTGTCCTCAGTAGGGCAAAAGGTTTATACAACTGTAAAGGAAGTGTTAAAAAAAAGGGGGGGAAATGGACAAAAAACATGTTTGATCATGTTTAAATCATAAACATGTTGTAAGTTTTCACAAAGAAACATGTATAAATCCTAAATATGCTTAGGTTTTAAACATAGGCAAAACTGTGTTTTGTCCATACTTTCTAAACACTTCATTGACAGTGTCATGAACGCCTCCTCCCCCCCCCTTTAGTGTGCAATGGAACTAGGCATAAGTCAATAAGTTGGACTCCATAGCAATTCTCAGTTATAATTTGGTTTGTGCTTTATTGCTATCGGCTGGCCTGATTGATTTCTTTCATCCAGCCCTTCAAAAAATAACACCAAGAGACTTAGTGCTCTCCTACTAGTGGAGCGGTTTGGCACGCAAAATGTCGACAACCCCTCCGCTACAAAAAGCGCAACCACGGTCTATTTCGAAAGATGTAATAAATATTTAAAAAAAAAAATGATGGTTGTGGTCAAAACATTTGGTGGCAGGGTGGTTTTTTGGCCAAAAGTCACGTTTTTGAGCTAAAACTTCAAAAATCAGATTTATTAATTTCTTCTTAGCAAAACAAATTTTAATCATGATGCAATACTATCAATCTCTGACATTTATATTATAGATTTCTGTTTTATAATACAATATAAATGGTCTAGATTTTTAAACACCAAAAAATCACTTTTTTCCCTTAAATAACATCTGTTTTACCACATATGTCCCCCACAGCGTAGTATACCCTGAAACCTTTATGCCAATGTATAACACCATATATCAATAACAAAAAAGATACCATAAAAAATGTATATATTTACTTTAATAAAATAACAAAACAAAATAATTTTGCTTACTTTGCAGCCCAAATGGATTTTTTTTCGGCCTAGAAATCATCCCTGCCACAACAAATATTTTTCAACCACAAACATCATATTTTTCTTAAATCTCAGCTTTTATCCTTCAATAAAGGTGGTTGTGTTTTTGAGCGGTGAAGCACGCACTTGGGTCAAACATCATCGTTCATGTCCCACTACATCTCAGCTTGAAACAACCTTGGTCTAGTCATAAATATTACAAAAATGTATAGTTTTGTACCAGCTATGACCATTGGTTTTAAAGAGTTATTGGGTAAAATGGCTAAAGTGCCAAAAAGGTCAATTTCCATTTGTACAGAGGGTCAAAATCAAGAAGTTGCTCAATTTTGGGAAACAATGAAACAAATTGTTCAACTAGCTTATTGTGTCAAAATAAGGAATACGTTTGTAGCATCCGCAATGCAAATTGTCAATGCTATGTGACAAAGTATGTCATGGGGCAACATAATCCCAATTAGGCATTGATATTGACCTTCTTTGACCATTTTTCTTTCTCGGTAAGTAACATTTAACAATAATCAAAACTATACTTTTGGGCATTGAAATACAATCAGAGTAACTTTAAATGTTGTGACCCTGTACAATTGGTTGACCTTTTTTGGCACTTTTAGCCAATTTCACCCCATAACTCTAAAACCAATGGCATAGATGGTCCCCAACTATACATTTTTGGAATCCGTGTGACAAGACGGACAACATGACAAACATTCATTTCAGCATGATTGGGAGTATTTAAAGTTGACCCCTGTGCAAACTTAAATTGGCCCTATGAAAAATTTTTTTTGGTGGAAAACAAACACCACAATTGACACCACTAACTATCTTGCTTTGATGTAGAGGGTCTATACTTACTACTAAAGGTGTCAAACCTTAGATGTAGTCGGGCAATGAAACGAACTCCCTAAATAAGGACCCTATGATATGCTGCTCCTGCTCTATTTGGTTGTACCGAGAGCGGGGTAACTCGAAAACTAGAGCAGTTTTGAAAGCTCGGCCGCTCCGTACGGGCGGTATGTGGTCTAACCTAGGTCTATCGCGCTCCATTAGGACTCACAATGTTTCACATCAGTGCGATCACAGGTGTAACAACACATAGGCATAGGACAGTCGTGTCCTTCAAAATCAACAAGTGGAGTTCAATGTAATAAAATGCTGTGGTGTGCAAATAATGGCGTTGATTTTTAACGCCAGCGTATAGGATCTAAAACGTCAAATTTCTCCTTTTCAGATGTAGGACAGTGATTCGATTATAAAATGTTCAACATGTTGTTTTACTGAAAAATATTAATGAGGGACATTGAAAACTATTAATATGGACAATAGAAACCCCTTCTTGGATGACGTGCATTTTGCGCGTGAAATTCAAACTCAGGCAAACTCGTGCTTATTTATCTCGCACCGTTTACTTCCATCATTGAGTTTACGAACGTACGCCGATATCGAGGGGAAAGAACGCAGACGACAGGCATCAGTGAGAGTCATATGTGATAATCGTTTTTTGCAATCTATTGAATTACGGAAGCACGTTGTACATCAAGTTCCAACTCCAAGTATATTTATGAGTTACATTTAGTATAGCCCATTTATACTAGCAATTACGATATATTTTCCAGTCATAGTCTCTGTAGAACGACGATACAAAGGACACAACCATCTGAGAGATTAGCAGTAAACATTCACAATTTCGCTAATTCGGACATACGCCTATTTTTGACAACAGACTTTCTTTGCCATACGCTGCTTTATATGTGTCCCCAGGAGAAATGGTTCTCGGCGATGGGAGTCGTCTGTGTATCATTTTTTTCTTCTGGGGTATTTGAAGAAAAGTTTAAACCAGTCCACCGCGTAGCCTTCGTGCTTTTGCGAACCTCAATGCAACATGAAGTGGAAGTCTTTCGTGATGATCCTGCAATGGTCAGACGGGTCTATGCGACGTCCATTGCAGACTTTGTTAATCGAAAGCGAGGAGCAGACTGTGAAGGTGCTGGTTGCATAATTCGTAAGTAACTAAAACATCAAGTCATAATCTTGTTCATCATGCTCATGTTTTAAAGATTTTGATATTATTTATACCAACCTGTCACAAGTGGAATTTTCGCATGTCCCTTTTTTTCAAATCAATGGTGTTCAATGACTGAGCGTCCACATTCTGTGGAAAATTACCCAATGCCTCAGAATTTTGGTTGAACTAGTGATGACTTGACCTTAATGACCTTTATTTCACCCTTGGGACCGAACCATAAGGACTCTTCCCACGCAAGATTACGTCAATCTCTCTTTAACATAGAAGATTGAAGTCTACTCATCACAACCAGCATGAAGGGCGAGGGTATCACCCGCAACGTCGGTTGCTCCACGTAAGTGACGAATCTTGTGCTTGTCATGATTTCATTCATTATACATATTTTATAAACTTATTTATACAACCTAGATGAATTAGAGTTATCCAAAAAGACCTCGTAAATATTATATTTAGTTTTCTTATCTTCCCATTTTATGATCACGAACAGGCGTATTAATGCACCGCCGACTGCAACATTCAGTGGGTGATCCCATTATCGAAGGGGGATTACATGTGGAATCGCGCTTCGTTTACCAAATAAATTGTTAAAAACTGAAAACATATTGGCAATATCTCCTTCAAAATATCCGTCTAATTTTAATTAATTTCCCATACTCATAATCTCTGGGTCACAGTATAACTAAATGAACGCTCCTAAAAATCTGTATCACGTCGATCCCCCCAAAAATGGAGCGCCCCTAATTCTGTAGCCACTTCGAACCAACGTGGGATCTCTCTGTGCAGCAACTCCTAAACACTCTTATAGTTGTATAAATGACAAGAATTATAATAAAATGATGGATTAACCTCAAAATTGCCCCAGAAACATTTTTTGTTTTTGTTCTACTTAGAATGATGAGAGAATACACATATCAAAAGTCCTGAAGTGTTAAAGCGGGGGACATGTAATTTGAAAGGCTTTGTGCAGTCACATAATAACGTAGGTTTTAATTGTACTGCACTCTATACCAACATTTTGGCCATGTCTTAAGAATTGAAAAAGGTATAGTTTTCCCTATCCAGTGGGTTAAGTTTCAATAGTTATAGCTTAATAAAGATTCCAAGGTCATCCTGGGGTAACGTTTTTTCAGAATGCCCAGATCTTTTTAAACTGGTCCCAAATTCTCCATGCCGTCCCAAAGCACCATGGAATATTATAACTTTGGGTCATGAATGCTTATCATCTAATCTACATACTAAAAGTTAAAGGCCGTGTTGAGCATATATCCTACCCGAGCATATGGCAAACTATACTTGGTTTAATCCTCTGAATCAGGTAAGTTGGTTTAGGTTTCAAAACATTAACTATGCTTTACCTTTGAACCACGTAACCATTCGCCCCCTGTTTCTCTAAGTTCCCATTGTTGATTTTATTCTGACTTTGACACATCTGTGGACAATTAAGAAGTATGATAACACCACAATGTTTCTGTTTGCAATTTGTTAGTAAAAAAAAAACAATTTCCTTACACTATAACTTCATAGCTAGGGCGCTCGGCTCATTGGGACCGCGCGATTTATCGCGTTTTCGCGAATGCCTATAAATAAAGTTCGAGATTGCTTCGTCTGATAATCTCCCTTATCAATTGAATTAAATAAAGAAGTTAGGCCATTGCAAATAAACCGTAGACATAGAGAATCATTTATGGGCAACTATTAAATCCGGGAGTTTAATCGTGCCAATGTAAATGGTATAATAATCTGGTTTATTAGCTGGTTATTTTTACCCATAGGCCATGGGAATTCACTGAGGCATCGTCCGTTTAGTGCATTATGTATATATGTGTGTCAGTAATTTTTTTTCACATTTCCTCATGTGTTAAAAATTAATGAAATCATCAAACAAACCTATAGAGTGTACACTTACACAATTAGTGCCAGCACCTAGGTGGTTACACAAATGCCAAACATACAACCTTATATATTCGAACTTTGTACCCGATTATCGTAGTATCATTTTGCTTTTAGTCTTTATTCACATAATGCGTACGGTTCTCTATCACAAAGATCTCCCCCAACCTGAATTAGTTCTTAATTCGTTGTATTGTAGGTAGGAGTTTACCACTGTCCTAAATATTATGACCTCATGAATGCAAATGGCGCCATCACAACATTGTTATATTAAGATTTTTTTCCTGGAGTTTTAGCATGTATGTTAATCACATGCAACCTTCATCAAATGAATAATCTTTTTCAAAAGATTTTTCTACGACCAATTTGTTTGCAGTATATTTTGATAGGACTATGTCATTTTACCTTTCTATTCTCAATGCGTCCCCTGCCACTGAAATCACAGCCATTCGCTTGAACGAAGATATCAACCAGCACCGCGCGAGCTTAGGAGGTGATTTCACATGGCAATATGATTGCGTGGACTGGATCTTCATTTGCCAACGGAGATAACAAGAAATTTTGGTAAACGAGAACAAAGCAGCCTTGAAGTCAGCTGGGGTTTGAGCGTGGATAGGCCTACGATGTATATAAAACTGATATCGAGTCTTTCTATCATTTTAAATAATTTTGACTGTGATGAATTTAAGTGGCATTGACTCCTTTGTTCAACCGCGGCCTCATGATAGCAGCTCTGTTTCAAGAAGTCTCTCTAATCATATTCTATTGTGTTTTACGTTATAAAAATGGTTTTGCATTCATTGTGGCACGGCTCCTAAACGTAAGAACTACCATGCTTAATGAATAAAGACTCTAACTAACCAGCTCGCATTAAATTAAAGATAAACTAAATGGTCTCGAACCCGAAGCCCTCTCTGTTGCGGCAAGAGTTTTCTATTAGTCCCATGGGACTGTGCTCATTGTGATCCCAAGAAACGAAACTCATCATTTAAATCATTTTGGAACAAAATATTTAAATTTTGGGTTTTTTTTAATTTAAGTTCCAAAACTTTTTTTGGTCACAATTTGTATTGCGCGTATTTCGCCATATGATGATCACCTCAAAAGTGACCGGTTTATTCATTAAAAACAACCTTAGAATAATGTAAAAAAATAAAAGAGTTCTTGCATGTTTACTCGCGAAGCTCGCACGACGGGGTACGGATAAAAAGTAGTTCCGAAATACCAGTGACATTGAAGAAATGGAGTTAAAATGTTCATGTTTTTGCCTAGAATTCTATAGCCATAAAATTCACGTGGTAAATAAAAAAGAGTAGGCTTTCCTACTGACACCAATCTTTGCCCATCCTTGCGGTGGGATTCGGATTTGGGGAGGAGGCAATTAGCGATCCGGCGATGGACTGTCGCAAATGCCCACTTTTCGGACTACAAAAGGGAAATTCTTTTTGATTTCACAAAATTGAAGGTCTTACCACGTAATTGTATAAGGGGGAGGTCCACGTGGGACCCAACATTTTGTTGGCGCGCGTGTCATGTTTTAATGTTTGCATATTTTAATTTCTCTCGCATTGCCAATTCAACTCACTTGCGTCAGTTTAACCAGATTCATAATGACATGCGCCCCTGCAGACTTATGTGCCATTATTCGTCCGTCAACATTGATTGTTTTTTTTGTTTTTGCCAATGCTCTCGAAGTTAAGAAATCTTCAACCTTTACTTTAATTACATCAATGTACTATCATCCATCTGCCCGTCTTTCTATCATTCTAAAGCCGTAACCAACCTGAAAGACTGCGGATATGATACCTGTGAATGCGTTGATTCAAACTTGCTGGGCACTAAAATGTTCGTTGGGGGGATTCCTACTTCTTTCTTGAACAACTCAGAAAAATATGGGCGTTTTCTATTTGGAGACCCGGTTCCCAGTAGTGAGCCTGAATGAATTTAGCAGTCCACACAACGCGTTATACGAATAAAGGTGGTAGGTCTTGCGGAATTCATTCAGGGTCAGTGGTGCCCTGCTGAATTCATCAGGGTCCAACCACGGACCCGTGTCTTCTAATGGCAACAACCATATGTTTCTTGCGTTACAGTATTGTACACGTTAACATTTTTCTAGATGATTAAGCGTTATTCCTTCATTTTGTGTCGTTAATTCGGATAGGTCAAGCCTGATTACTTCATTATTCTAAATTTAACCAAGAATTTGGAGACCAATAATTGTAGTGTAAACAAAACTCTAGCCCATCGAGATAACGTTTTATATAACCACTTAGTTAATGTTCGCTTACACACTACTTATTGGTTTTATTCCCGTTAAAACAGTTTTTAATATGGGTGTTTCTGTAAAGTGTCCCCCATCTGACCCCCTTTTTCTACACACATTGATGAATTCTTAAGTGTATGAAAGAAGGGGTGGGCCCTATATCCCTATTCTAGCAGAACCTATGACGAAGCGAAACTCCAATCAAGGCACTCGCGGATCAAGTAATGAGGCTTATTATATTCGACGAAACGACACTAAATGGGCTCAGTGCGCCCATTGAATTACACGCATTATTCTCGTCAGAGTAGAAAATGTATGATAACGGAAGAAAACGTGTAAACCAATGGGTGCGCGAGCCTGTTTCGTTTTTTTCGTCGAATATAATAAGCCCGAAAGGAAATACAAACGAATAAGTGATCATAGACAAACATTAATAGAGGCTCGGATAAACTGGCGAGCATTGAATCAATAAAATGAAAATCACGGTCCAAACCCTTGTCGAAGTATTATGTCCGCGTACTCATAGTCCGGTAACAATGTTGAACAATAGAGCAATCGATCAGTTGACTCTTCACGCAACAGTAAGGTTCACGCTTTAATTCCGTTATCGTCTATTGAGACCCGGACTATGGCTCCCGCCGGACTATATTCTGCTTTCACACCGGTCCTCTGCTTAACTAGGCTTGAGAATTACCACTGGACCACTGAAGGCTGTGTTTACACCGGCGCTTGAAAACTCTAAAAGAGACAGAATACATTAACGTTCGTTTTACTCCGGTGTCCTATGTCAACACAGTCCTCTGTGTGTCCGTGGGTATTCTCCTCTTAGTAAGCGAGAGGACCGGGTTTCGAGACCGTGTCATTTTTCGTCTTTATTTGATTCAATTCTCGCAATTTTCTCTGAAACTCTTAAGTGTGTCCGAAAGAAGTGAGTCAGATGGGTCACAATACTTGACTTGTGTGTGTAATTTGGCTGTGTTTTGTTGTAGGTCTAGTACGTTCAATGGGGCAATGAATGATGATGAAGAGCAATTGAGATAAGCAGCTGTTTCTATTTCTTTTCTTTTGCTCATATCAAGGTAATTAACAATTTCAAAGTGGCAAGTTTATCGCTTAAGATTTCTCTCAACGAACAATTCCGCAAGGTTAAACAGACGTTTTGGGTGTCTATGTTCAAATAACATGTATCAATGTTTATAAAGTTATTCATCACATTGACTTAATATTAAAAGGATCATTTGATGTTCAGTTAACCGTGCTACTCACCAAACGCTGGAAGAGTGAAAGTTAAATCCGATGATTTGTGGTCAAGTGTCTGTTCTTCAATCCGAGCTAAGTTTCAACGAGGAACGTTGGAGTTTTTAATAATGTGCAGCAGCGTGGTGTGCAGAGAAATGGGATTCCCGGTGTGGCTATTGTTTGCAAGGCAAGCGGTATGGGAAAAGGAAACAGACAAGGACTTGGTGGGATAGGATTATAATGCCGAGAAGGTGAGTGGATTATTGTTAACTGATAAAGCCAAGGGAATCCCTTTCACACTTAAGTGGACCAAGGGAAGGTCCTCGGGACCGGGCTCAAAATGGGGTTGTTTCGCTCTGGCCGTTCACTCGTGGATTTTTTGCGCGATTTTTTGGGTGGTTGTATTGTCCTGATTTTTAAATGGCGCTTCTTTTCATACCAAAAAAATTAAAATCGGCCCCTGTCCCGTTAATGAATTTAATGAGGGTCCCATGGAACCCCCCCACCTTGGGCACTAACGGAAAGTCGGCTGAGAATATTATTAAAAAATCAAAGAACCAAGCATTTTTTGCACGTATTAGTGTTCACACATACATATAAGTAAACAATTTTAAAATAGTAAACAATAAAATAATTAACACTTTATGTGCTGAAAACACACAATTTCATTGTGGTACGTTGCTAACACGTTTACTGTACAAAGTATATGGGAAAATGAATGTGTATTTTGTTTTGGCACCCACCCGTTAAAAATACCGGATTCCTAAAACTGCAGTTTTGTGTTAAATATATGTACTCTGGGTCTTCTAGAGTAGATATCAACCATAAAGTGGTTTTCAAAAGTTTTTAGCTGCTGATTTGTTGGGTTGTCTTATACCCTTCCCATTTGGGTGATACAAATTTCGTCACAAATTCCCTCGGGAAAGTGGTTTCCTTAAGGCAGGGCCCCATGAAGCCCCCCCCCCCCCCCCCATTGGGCACCAACGGGTGTGAAAACCCCTTGTTAAAAAATGAACAATGCATTTAATTAATATACGTTTACCTTGCTTAGGTTATTTTTATATTTTATTTTCCAGGTGGTTTGTTTGTTTGCGTATTTTATTATTTAGATAAAAAAAAAATCCGATGCTTGGCAAATTGCCACAGGTAACTGATATATGGTATACACTACGGTGTATCAAAAAAAATGTCCATGGACTACTGCTGACCCTGAACCTCAATATGTTCATTCAACCGTACTTTGTCGAGGTATTCGACTAACGTTTTTACAACTACATATTCTGAAAAACTGAAAGAAATGCTTGAAAAAATTAACATAAGCAGAAGTATGTTTTATACTTTCCGTTTTTTTCAAACCCACATTTTGTGTAATCAGTAATCTCTTCGCTCATATTGTTCAATTATATTCTTCCTAAAAGTAATTTGTTGTCGCACTGGCAATGTTAAAAGTATAACAAAAACATTCTTTCTTTTCAAATACAATAATAAATATAGCCAGTAAGTTTTTTCATCATTGTTTGCATAACCTATTCACAAAATCAATTGATCAATGAAACTTTCATTGAACAATGACTGTTTTAAAACAAGTTTGAAACAGCTAAGTAATTTTTGATACGATTTTTTTGCATAACAACATTAGCCCAAATCCACAGTACTTTTCCTAAAAGACAACTTTGATATTGTTCTTACCCAGTCCACAAAGTCAATTCAGTTCAGTTCAAACTCGTAAAAAAGGTATGTTTAAATGACCTTCAGAGCTTGGCAAAGAAAATAATTAGAGTTCATCAATGAAGACTTCCTTCAACATGATGTATACAGTCATTTAAATTTGAAGAATGGTCTTAAAAGTTATTTCAGGCATGGACCCTTGAGCTAACTTGAAGCTAAAATAGAGAAAATAAACGTTATTGAAAAAGGGATCTTGTTTTCACACTATCTGGACCAGTGAATAATTGGATTTTTGAATGTTTTTACAATGTTTAAAATTAATCAATCCTGATGGAAATGAAATTGTGGAACTGAAAACCCAGCTTTAACTGTGGTAATAATACCAAACGAAGGGGGTATAAAGGGATCGGCAGCGAAAATCTTTCATATCTACCATCTTTTCTTTTCTTCACCCAATTCCCTTCATCTTGGTTCAGCAAAGCACGTAACATGGTGCATATTATTAAAATTTATGAAAACATAAACTGCGTCAAGTAAACACGTCAGGGTCAACTTTTGGTATTTCTCATGTACAAGTATTTTTTTGATACCTCTGTATTTATGTTTCCCAAGTGTTTTACACAACTTATTTTACAACACATTTTGTTGTAACTTTCCGTTTGACTGACCGGGGTGGGGCACTGTATTCAATTTGGATTGATGCGGTGACCGTAAAATGACCCTAAAACAAAGAGTTCCAACCGACTATACGCAATACACACGTAATTTGTCTATCTTTGCTAACCCTAAACACGCAGCAATTACATTTTTGATGATTTGACCTCTGCTTAATGTGAGTATTACATACCCTACACATGTACATCACAATTTCAGGAAGCATACTTTTTCCCCATATTTTTGCTATGTTGACACCCAGGGGTGCAAAAATGCGTGAGCTGGGAGCGCCGCTCCGAGGAAATGGTTTGGACAAGTCATTAAAGGTGCGTACTATCTCTAAACATTGATGTTGCTCCTTAGGACAAAAACACTTTTTTGCACCCCTAGTTGACCACCCTAATTAAGTGTGACATACATCAACCTGTTGAAACGAGGAAGACCCTTCTTACGCGTTTTCTCTTTCTCATGCATCATATCCATCTTTGGAATCCAAGGCCCCGGGCGTTTTGACATTCGTTCTCATATCAATACTCATAAAATATTCTTTCACTCTTTATTGTAGTGGAGCGTGACTAATTTTAATTTGTTGTTTCCTATGTCCTACACACCCAATTTCGATGAGACCCATTTAATGCTTGTTCAAAGCACTTTGGCTTTGTTTGCTTTTTTTTATTTCTTCTTCTTTTCTTATAAATCTTTAACCATAAAGAATGTTATATTGTACAAAACATTTTCAAACTAATGAACTTTTCCAGATCTAAGAAGAACAAAGTCGACAAGACTGTTTTTCCAAACTCTCCCATCTTGTCGTCCAAAGATTCCAGCCCTTCCTGGTGGAGAAAACAATGAAGCCGTTGCGATCTGTGGCAGGTAAAAAGATAAAAAAAAAAAAAATAAATGTGGTATTTGATATAGTGCTTTTACATAGGATCCAAGCTCTTTATAACTCATGATCATAACAACAGGATATACACAATGACTAAAATATTTTGTTGTTGAACTACTTGAAATGTTTATAAATTTTTCTGTAATCCACCCTATCCTGACAATCCTCTTTCCGGTTCTTGGTGACATCAAATCAAAAGCTACACTTGTATATTGTTTACCAAAGTGAAATTTTGCCATCATCGGAAATGATTAAAGACCAGGTCCAATGATCCTTACCTTTGAATATTGCCGACTGTACTACATTCTATATACTTGAAAAATAGGAAATTTGTCTTATGGTTTTTCTTTAGTTTCCCACAACATTTTGAAAACGTGCTTGGCTCAAGCGTTGATGTGAAGCGTCACATATTTCTAAACCAATCGTTCTTTGTGTCTTTGCCTTGTTTTATATTCTTACTTCCTCTCCGTTAAAATTTTAATCAAAGAAAATCAGAGCGATTTTTTTCTTTCAAATACTTATCAAATGGGAACTTTCCATAATCATTTAAATAATGTTCGCTCTCATTCTGCTTTCGTATGTCTGATTCTCTATCACTTCACTGGTTTATCCTACTATCATCACTCTCCCTTATCTAGCGCTCTCTCTCCTCTCTCTTTCTTTCTCTCATCTCCCTCTGCTCTCTCTCTCCTCTCCCCCATGCTCTCTCTCCTCTCTCTAACCCCTCTCTCCCTTCGCTCACGTCACTCTCTCGCTTGGATCTTTTGTCCTGGTTATGGCGGTGTTTTCTCAAATCAAAAACAATGTGCAAATGAAAAGAATGAAAAGGCACTCGATGGAATGAACTACCGATGTGTCGCAAGCACTGCAGAAGAAATGTCTATAAATACGCTCTCTCTACAAAGGGATACGTGTGTTGTGACCGTGGATCGAGCCGAGCCTGTTGGGGAGATGGCATGTGTAACAGAAAATGCAAAGGGGATAGTAACCAAGTTTGTGGTCTAATGGACATTTCCATCTATGATGGTTAAGGCTTGATGAGACTTGTAGTTATAAACATTTGATGGCACCGTTCCAAATATTCACAATACCTGCTTCGAGCTGTTTCAGATCAGAAAAGCCCAAATATTTTTGGCACGTTTAACACTTAAGTGACGAAGGGGGGGGGGATCGACCCAACATTTGTTTTTTCTGCGATTTATCGTTACGCAATCAAGGAGTTTTTTGCTAATGTTCTGATTTTGTCTGATTTTAACACGGCGGGCACGGATGTTTGTCCGAGAGTATATTCGCTTTAATTGAAAATTCCTCACCAACAAAATATAAGTCTTTATTTTAAAACAACTTAGTGCACAACTCGTAAACGCGAAAATTGTTTTAATTATTGGACTTCTTTTGTCAATACCAAAGTACATTGGACTGTGCGATGATCCTCTGAATGGGACAGACATTTACTACTACGGAGAAATGTTTAAGGGTTTCCAATGTGAAGAAGAATTGGAAACTTAATATGGGCCCAGCAATTTATCAGGGTGTCGAGGAGAATTCTTAGCCAACGAATTTAAATCGGAAACACGATTCCTTTCCGTATGTAAAGGTTAATAGCGGGATGTTAAATTGATTACCTGCAATACCAGTCGAATCGTTTATTTCCAAATAAATTGGACATTAAAACCTAATACGAAGAGATTCAAAGTACATCTTATGTGATGGCCTCATTTTTGTCTTTAGCGGGGACATTAAGGAAAATATCCGTCAACGGAAATCGTAATAGTTTATATTGCTATACGATTTTAACTATTAACCCGCCTTTTTTTAAATCGTGCTCGATAACTACAACGGAAAGGTACCAGGATCGTTTAATGGCACCTGAAGAAACCAGTGGTGACTATGTCGGAAATATTTTTTTTAATAAGAGACTGGTTAAACCCTCCGTAGTTATTGTCCGTTTTTCTTGTTACCCCCCCTAACCCCACACTGCACGTTTTAACGTTGCTGTACACAATCGGCCTTTAACGCTTTGCAGGCTTTGCCCCCTATTTCATGATTTTAATTTGGAGTGTGCACCAAAGGATCAAATTTAAGCATAAACAGCCGTTATTTATTACTATTATGGTGAAACCCAATTACGCGGCTTTCCCCACAATGCCTCTATGTTGTCCTGTATAGTAATTACCCCTGTACTAATATTACCTCCTTATTTTGCATGTTCCCCTCCCCACATTTCCCAGAGGTTGGACCCAAAATTATGATTCAGCCCCTGCAAAATACAGAAAAACACCTTTAAAACCTTCTTACACAAACTCGAGAATTCTCATCTTATAAACTTACTATCTTAGCAGTTTGTCAAACGAAGGGATGGACGCACTGAAGTTGATCTTCCTATATTCGAATTGTAAGAAGATCATATTTATACCTATTTGAATTTTGAAATTATACGATTAAGTACTAATTTCCAGAGAAAACTACTGTAAATTTTACAGATAATCCTGGCCTGTCAATCCTGCCAAACATCTCTAAATCCGCTTGTAAATTTTCCATTCATATTCCCATGTATACTTAACATTTTTAAAACTTAAATGCATAAGGTCTTCTTACTCCCGTTGGTGCCTTAAGTTGGGGGTCCAAGTGGACCTCTCCCCATTGTTTGAGTCCTCTGTCACCGAATTCCCCTGGGTTTTGGAACGCCAGCCTTACACCATATCAAATTCATTTTTATGTTCCCCGCACTTGAATTACGGTACGTCGCGTTAATTATTCCCCTTGTAATACTTTCTGAATGATACACCATGTCACAGTGTACACGTTTACAATTGTGGTAAAAACGATTCAATTTGGCAACAGGGTTGCTTGAAATCGGCAGCGATAGTTCTTCTACACATTGAATCGTGACTAAAATGCAAAACACAACTGCCATCTTTATAAACAATGATATATACATCAAATGTGACATAATCTTTCGAGGACACTCTCTAAAGCATGTTGTAAAAAATTGTTAAAGTTGCAGCAAATTTCACATTTTGCATTGCGATGGTCAAAACTGTGAGAGATTATGGGTAGTCTGGCGAAGGACGAAATTAATGAAACGAACATTTCAGAAATAAGACTAGGAGTCACGCGGGCGGCGGTAAGTAAGATTTAAGGGCCAAACAAATTTTGAATAGTGCCCCAAAAAAGGCTATTTATGCAATTAGTATAAAAACGCCATGGCCGATTTGATTTTTTTTTCCCAAAATTGCGCAAATTCCACAGATCTTGTGGCCAAAAATACTCTAGCGTTAAACATTGGCGCAGCCCCCCGAAAAAAAAAAAACGAAAACTCTGGGTCACATGGGACTCCCTTATGCATTTAAGTGATGATGAAACTATTTTACAACCAAAAATTTGACCTAATTCACCGTAACCTATGTTGACATTTGTGGATAGCAAACTTTGGTGTTCGTCAGGAGAGTTTTTTTATTCTTGCACCTTCTCAATCTCGGTAATTACTCACCATATATATAGTATTTTTAAGTGTTTTGATTAAATTAAATTTAAGGTATAATGTAATTTACATTGTCTGGTTTTTCTTGTTATTTTTTCAACATCGTGTACATTTTAAAGACAAACTTAGATAGCGATATCGGAAAATGCAATCCATTTCTTCAACCCATTTTGTTAGTCTTGCTAAACCAACTAATTCTCTTTTTTTTTCAGATATTGGAAAGCAAACAATCGTAATAAAGGTATGTATAAAGAACAAACCCCACGTATCATATTGTTTTATAAGTTTAGCAAATTTACATTTTACTTTGTGGCTAATATCTCTGTCCTTGTACATTAAAAGGTGCACAGTTTCTAATTTGTATGTGCGTTTTTATGACGGGTATCTACATTTGCCCAGCTTTAAAATTTGTATGTTAGCCGCCAGTGGGGTGGCACTATAGTAAAAATATTAAATAAAGTAAAACTAGTGTGATCCTTAAAAATAATTGCAAAGGGAATGATTTTGGTGTTGTTACACTAAGAAATGAGAAAAAACGATAATATCAAAAGTCTAGAGGTATACGTAGCGGAGGGAGAACATGCATCTGCGGGGGGGGGGGGCAAGGTTGGTACAGGGGGAAAATATAAAGGAGGCATATATGTACTGACATTTATACCAAATTTTGGCGATATCTAAAAGATTAAAAAGGTATAGGTTGCACTATCTGTGAGGCTGAAGTTTAGAAGTGTATATTAGCCTCCATTTTGTGATATATTCTTATTAATTGTGCTATATTTTATTTGAGAAGAGATTCTCACGGGAAAAGACTTTGTTTTGTTGAAAAGAGAATAGGAAATTCCCCCTAGTGCCTATA
Source organism: Ophioderma brevispina (assembly GCA_023653785.1). Lineage (NCBI taxonomy): Eukaryota > Metazoa > Echinodermata > Ophiuroidea > Amphilepidida > Ophiodermatidae > Ophioderma > Ophioderma brevispina. The sequence goes on from JAMKCH010005756.1 coordinate 25,656, forward strand.
TTGAAATCACACCTGTTGTTTACAAGTAGATAGATTGCACAAGAGGTGAATAGGAATTCCCCAAGATGTAAATTTAGAACTGACAACAACAATTGTTTTATGCATGAATCAAACAGATTGCAAACTAGGTTAATTGGTGCATGCCAGATGATGTCATTTAATAAAATCTGATTTGCACAGTGCAAGGTTATGTTATGCCAAATGCTGCTGTTTATGAATTATTTTAGGAACGGGGAATCTAACTGTAGTAGTTACATACTTGTCACTGAAAGGATTCACGGCTACAGCCATCAGTATAACCAGGCGCTATACAGTATGGTTATAGCTAGTTGTGATCTACATGAGTGAAGACCGGTACAGTACGAGTATCACGGATTTATATACTGCCAAGTGAGCGAAGTCGCTGTATTTATTCTACTGTCGTCTTTTAAGCCAAAAGTGCTGGGAACAAAAAGGATTCCACATTGTGGACAGATGGAAATCATGTTGATTATCTTGACGATATACTGTGGACTATTAGTGTCGTCAAGGGACTTATCAAAACCTTGTCGTCTTGAAATGTTTGTCAAGTTATCTTCAGGGCTTAGAAGATACCCAGGGATCTTGGTTACCTGGATTTAATTTCAATTGCCATAGTCCATAGGTCAAAGTTCGGGAATTTTTCAATTTTTATTTGGTTATGTGGTTCTTAACGTGACCCCCCATTTACTTGTGTTAGTGTCATGATCCAACTCCCCCGGGAAAGGGGGTTATCTGGTGGGGGTCCCTAGAACCCCCCCCCCCTTGGGGCAACTAACGGAAGTTTTTTTTTAGCTTGGGCACTTATTGGTTAATCATTAAAGCCTGGTATGAGCAACTAAATGACCCAGCACTTAAAAAGGCCTTGACGCAACAGGAAGCAGAGCAATTCCTGTATGTTTCTACAAGCAAATTGGTGTCCTCATTAGAAAACGGCGGCACCCGATGCACTTGTAGATAAGAATGGAAGGTTGTGAATCAAATTGTAGTGCCAAAGGTTACCATAAGGAAGTGTAGGCATAGCCACGGTAGCCGCACATGGCAAACATCTTAGGTGTGAGAAAAACACATACAGAATGAGGATCATTTTTGGTGGCCTACACTTAGAAAAGATGTGTCTTAGTATTTAAGACTTTGTATACACATGTCAAAGTGGTGGGCAAGAACATAGAAAAATCCTATTGCTCCTTGCAACAATCCCCTTTTGATGAGCCATTAGTAGGGTCTTAATAGATTACGTGGGGCCACTCCAAGATCAAGTCAGGAAATCAATATTTACTGACCATCATTTGTGCTTCCAACCATGATTTCCTGAGGCTATACCCTTGAAAAATATTAGGGCACAGAATGTAGTGAAAGCTACAAATTTTTTCACCCTGGGTAGTGCCTTCCAAAATCAATTCCGTCTGATCAAGGATCAAATGTCATGTCAGGTTTATTCCAATAAGTTATGTGACCGTTGTGATTTCCCAGTAACAGTCTTCAGCTACCACCCGAAACACAAACATTAAGACAATGATCCAAGCCTATTGTTTTGAATTTGATAGGATGGGATGAGGTAGTTCATCTCCTGTTATTTCCTACCCTGGGAGGTTGTACAAGAGTCATTAGGAACTTTAGTTCATTTGATGTTATGTTTGGTCACAAATTAAGGGGACCCCCATTAAACCTACTGACAGAAAAGTGTTTGGGTGAAAATCCTGATGTGAAGTTGTTAGACTATGTGTCTAAAATCAGACACAGGCTCCAAAGAGCCACGAAAGTATTTGCCAACAAAATCTCAAACTGAGCCAGGCCAAAATGAAACATGGTATGCAAAGATGCCAGAAACAAGTATTCAACACCAGTGACAAAAGTTTTGGGCACTGTTTTCCAATACAAGGGCATCCTTGCAAGCCAATTATTCTGGACCATAACGCAGATTTGAGAACAAAGGGGAGACCTTGGACTATGTTGATCGAAACCCAGGTAGACGTCAAAGTCGACAGTTATGTCACACAAATAGCTCAAGAGTAATAATGAAAGAGATGAATCATGTAAGCCTGCGTGGTGTAAGTTGTCTCCAGGTTCGTGATGATGTGCAAATTAATAACATCACAGAATCTGTACCTCAGCAAGACAGCACACAACCACCATTTACGACGTGTCGTCCTTGACACACGCGCCGCCATTGTTGAATCTTGGCAAACCTTGCAAATCTTCACTGCCCTAGGGATTTAAATCAACCACATCATTTCGCTGAGCGTACGGCGGTCCGATAAGTACGTATACCTTGTTCTAAAGAATTGAAAGCGTAAATTGAAACCAGCGTTTGAAAATTCTCAATACTGAAATAATACCGAAAGGCATTTGTGGGAAAGGGGATGCGGCTCGTAGCGATTGCGTGTTCCACTTTTCCGTGTTTGTGAGCCCCGAAGTACCCGACACAACCGTTCAATTTTCTCGAGGTTCTATAGTTCAGACCCAATTACGATACAAGTTCAAAACAGAACAAAGTAACGGACCCTCTGATGCAAAAATCTCATAGAAACCTTCGTATTCCGGGAATTTGAGATTTAGTTTCATTTTGCATGCATCGCTATGACGGACTGATAAGTTAATCTCTCGCCGCAGAGGTAGTACTAATTAGATATAATATTTTGCAGGTCTGTGACACAGCACTACGTACTTCCGGACCGCCGTAGGCTGAGGGTGGGACCCCTGTCAGATAGCGTTCATTTGAATTTTTGTACATTGCGGTACATGGAGATTGCGCAAATCCTGGCCTATCGTACCACGACGATTTACGCACCAAAATATTCTAACTAAATTGTCTAGTTCGCTGACTAGTTTAAATTATATGTTTTTTTGGAAAAAGACGAAAAAAACGTGAAAATACGATACATACAAGCAATTTCTGACCTTTTCAGCTTCTGGCTCAATTCTCGATGCTGCTGTCAAGTCATGGCACACGCCAGCTTACAAAAACTCGTGAGCTAATTGGGTTTTTTTCAGGAACCAATTTCTACCATGGTTGATTCGCGATATCCAACGGTACCGCGAAAAACACGTTTTTTCATTCCTTGTGCAAGCTAATCGCAGAGCCTTAAAAACACAGAGCTTGCTGCTAGGGAGTCAAAAGAGTCTAAGAATAGCCGGCCAATTGCGATGCGAAACGGAATAGGTGGCGCTTGTGGCCAGCAGTTACAGATGCTATGAGGAGCGTTAAATGGTTGTGTGAGCACTTGTAAAAAGAAGAATTAAGATGATGATGGTGTCAAATTGCAAAATTCTGACATACTTGCCAATTAGACAAGAACCTAAGTCATCTCCCAGAAGGTCAACAAGATGAATTAACGAATTATTCACAATGGGGAAACATATTTTCCTGACTGTTACCCAGTGAACAAATGTCTAACTCATGACATTGAATGTAAGGCAGTTCAGATTCAATAAAGCAACATACTTATAGAGTGAATCCAATCAAGTTGCAACATTTAGACAGGTACATCCAGGTCATAACTACTCTAGTTTCCTACCACATGCCACGAGTTTTTTTTTATGTTGCATAAACTATTTGTTTAAATAAGCTTGGGGCCACCCGGATTTTTGACTTACAAAACAAATGGCGGCCCAAAAGATAAATTTTGGCTAAAAATGCATATTTCCTTCCGTTCTGTCGTAATGCGCACAAAACGAGAAAGTCCCCCTTTTAATAAACAAAGACACAGATCTGGCCTTGACAAGGAAAAAAAACTGTTTTGTTTATCTGTACCCTACAAATTCCACAATGGCCGCCATAACGCTCTATCTACGCTGTACTGACCCTACGTAATTTTCAGATTATATTCGTATGTGGAAGATGCCTTATTACTTATTGTTGAGCTTCTATCGCAAATCTACATGGCTATAAATTTTGCCTCGAAATGAGCCCAAAACAAAATCAAACTGGCTGCCAAAATACCAAATTTAATCATCATTTTCCAAAAGCTATATTTCCGTCGTAAAATGCACACAACAACTTGCAGTTTAACTCTTTTAATGTACATAGACATAGGCATTGCCTCCATACTTCCAATTTCAATTGTTTGATCACGTTACCCAAATTTCAAAATGGCGCACAACGTATACAAATAAGCTTTATGATAGGTTTATTCTAGGTAAATGATCATTATTTAAATGATGTATTAATTACTTGTTATTGACTCTACCTCACATCATATGTAGCTATCATTTTGCCTCCAGATGGCAGGGAAAAATCAAAATGACGGCCAGGATAACAATTTTTCTTTCAAGACATGTATTGTCGCCGTAAAATACACACAAACTCAAATTTCCTCTTTTGATGTACCAAAGAAGTTAATTAATTTCCAATTGTATCATTTAATAACCCTACAGAGATTGTAACACTGGTTTGGTGTGGCAGTACCCCACCTGACTTGAACTCTCTTTTGATGTGCATTTCCTTTCCCCTAGATACAAGGCAGGTGTCCGCTCTTGATTTTTTGAAAAGTGGAAAAAAGTACATTTTTAGGGATTTAAGGGCTAAATCTCCTGGTAATCATCAAACCCTTTCCTTGGACCCAATGGCTATCATTTTGCCTCATAATGGCATCCCAAAAATCAAAATGTCGGCCAGGATACCAACTTTGCCTTATAATCCTCTATATGTATTGCCGTCGTAAAATTCGCACACAAATTTTATCTTTTTATGTACCAAAGAAGGTAAATGTCCCATTGTATCACCGTTAACCCTAATAGAAAAGACGTTTCCCGTGTTGGCTGCATCCTGGCTTTATCTGCCTCAATGTTTTCTTTTTCTTCTTCAATCACATCTGTGAAGCTAGGAACAGTTGGTGCGATGTTACGAACAAAACGTGGCCAGTCAATGCCCCCTTAACAGTGTCCTTAAATTGGATAGATGTTGTCACATACCCTAACTGGTGCTGATGCTGCCTCTGCTGGTAGTTTTCCACGCGGCGGCGGGTGTGTCCCACTACGTGCCGCACCTCTTGTTGTTTCTTGTAAGCCACCGCGCATATTTGCTCGTATAGCATTCTTGATAAGAGTGCAGTTCCTTCTCGTTTTTTTGCGGGAATATTGATGGGGCGTTTGTCTTCATCGCACACCACAGTACCTGTCTTCACTGTTCTGGAAGCATCCCTGCTTCTTTCTTCCAGCCCGGTAACAATCCATATGGGTTCCATTCTGCTATGCCAGTTTTTGATTTACTTGTCATCATCTTTTTGGAGGGTTTCTTGCTCTAATGATGGCTCCCACTAGATGATGGTTCATCTTACGAAGGCCTGTGTCATGTCTGTCGCAGTTTATACCTTCCTATTGTACTTTCATGTTCTTCAATTGACTAGTGTAGGAAGTTTGTAACCTGTATAGTGTTTATGTAGCATTTCACCAGTTCCTCGGTGACAAGGATAGTGGAACTTATTCCACCTGATATCCATTTGCATTGCCGTCTCCAATATAGCCATCTATCTTTCCTGGGCTTACTGTATTGGATTCCAACATTTCTCTCACAAGTGCAGACCGGCATCTGTGTTCTTTCTTTTCAAGTGTTAATAGCCTTTCCGCAGAATTGGTGTAACCGAGGCCTTGTCGACTATGGTGCCCCTTTACAAAGTCATTGATATCTTTCCCTTCCATGTAGCTCTTACCCCATTCCAGTTTTTCTTTTCTCCCTGTCTAGGTACCAAGTGTCCGTTTACAAATTTTGTTTCTGATTCCGCCTCATATTTCAAAATGTGGTCCTTCACAACAACTTGCATACATTTTAGGTTGGATCGAAATGGCCTAGTTTTTCAGTTCCTGTACTAGATGGATGGATTGTGCCACGTCTTCAGGTATTGAGTTGCCAGAGTTTCAAGATTCTTCGGCAATGAGATAGGGAACCGAGTTGATGAACGCCCCTTTCGACTACGATATGGTTTCCGTATATCCCACCACTTCCTTCTATGCTGTTCAAACCTGGTGAGTGTCAGTCTTCTCCATGAATCCTTTAACTTGGTCTCCACAACGATCGCATCTCTTTGTCACTGGGTGATTCTTTGAAAATCTCTTGGCCAAGAACCCTCATATGGATCCGGTGGATTAAGTGAAACTTGTTTCCATCTACGCATATAGATGAGCATCATAAATGTTGCATAAATGATTATGATCCTTCCCATTCTGACGGATTACATAGATCTTCTTCATTGTCAGACTTTTACACTTTTTAGACTTCGCTTCATTGTGCTAGTCTCCGGTCTAGTCCTCTTTAGAAAGGTCTTGCTAGTCGAAATAGCTCTTGCAATCACCTACACACTGACGTATTAGTATAAGATTCGTTCGTCATCAGGGCTTTCTAGTCTATAATTATGGCGGGCATCACCACGGTTTCCATATGTACTTAGGCGGAGATCAGAAGCTAGGACATGAGTAGATTTTTTGACAGCATTTACAAGATTATGCAGTTTTTTCAAGCGGAATCACTGCCTAGTGAATAGGGGGAAATTTGCTCGTAGAATACAAGACAAATAACGCTACCTCAATTTTTGCGGTGATCGTCTGGTTGAAAAGTAATTAGGAACGTATCGATTATAATCCTGACTTGATATTAGAATACCATCAAGCTGTGCACAATCCTAATAAGAGTTCACGCCAGGGTGCGCACATCAGGCCATGGTTTTCAATTCTTTTTCTGTGGGTTAAATGACATTTGGAAATTTACCTTTTTTGAGTACTCAAAAGAGGAAATTCTGAGTTTGTGTGTGTTTTACCGACAAATACATATCAGTGAAGAATAAAAATTATAATAAGCTTATTTGTATTTAATGTTTGAGGCGGGGGCCATTTTGGGTGTTTGGGTCACGTGATCAAACAATTGAACATGGAATTTATGGAGGCATGCCTATGGCCTATGTACATTAAAAGAGGTAAATTTTCAATTTTTTGTGCATTTTTACGACGTGAAAATATACCTTTTTAGCAAAAATGGTATTAATTGGTATTTTGGCAGCCATTTTGATTTTGTTTTGGGCTCAATTTTGAGGCAAAATTATAGTTCATGTATATTTTTTGCGATAGAAGCTCAACTTTTAAGTTAATAAGGCATGTTCCACTTACTGACAATTAATCTGAAATTGCTTTATGGTCATGCATAAGCTGTTAAGAAGGCGTTTTGGCAGCCATTTGAATTTTGTAGGTTACGGTATCAAAAAACAAAATCAATTTTTCCTTTGTCAAGAAACCAAGATCTGTGTCTTATCATGTATATTAAAGGGTGGAATTCTTAGTTTTTGTGCGCATTGTTAGACGGAAATATGCACTTTTAGCCAAATTTTCTATTTTGTCCGCCATTTTCGTTTTTTTTAAGTAAAAAATCATGGTGGCCCAAAGCTTATTTTTAACACTAAGTTTATGCAACATAAAAAACTAGTGTCTATGTGGGTAGGAAGTAGATTAGTTATGACCTGGGATGTACCTTTTATATCGAAATAGGTGAATACATGTTAGACAAAATGGAAATATTGAGCATAGCCAATATGGTGGAGCTCCCATGTATCTGGTTCCCAAACCTGATGGTTCATTTCGTTTTGTCACAGATTTTCGGAAAGTCAACCTCTGTTCCAAAAAACCGACTCATATCCAACCCCACGGATTGATGATTGCATAATAGGTTGACAATGGCAAATTTGTTAGCAAATTGAATTTGTTAAAGGGGGTATTGGCAAGTTTCCCCTCACTGCCGTGCCAAAGAAATTCAGCCTCTGTACGCCCGATGACCTATCTCCAATACAAAGAATGCATTTGGTCTCAAAATTCTAGTTGCAGACATAGAAAAGTGTGAAGCCTATATGGGATGAATCTGTGTACGGAGAGACATGGGAAGAACACCTAAGGACAGCTCCATCAATTGTTTGAGAAACTATCCCAAAGCAGGTTGACTGTGAATCTGGTGAAAGTGAATCTTGTCATGCAAATGTCACTACTTAGGGCTGGTTGAGGGACAAGGGCAAAGTAGGCCAATCACAGCAAAGCAAATGGAGAATTACCCACACCACAGAGCAAGAGAGATCTCATGAGAGTCGGTAGGTATGGTCGCTGTCCAAATTTCTCAGGAATTGCGTGTTCCGCTGACCAACCTTGTGAAGAAAACGCAAAATTGTATGGACAGAGCATTGCAAAACAGGCATTGAGGAAATTCAAATCTATTTTGATGAATGCGCCAGTTTTGATTGCGCCATACTTTTTTTTTCAGAAACATTCAAGTTGGCAGGTGATGCCAGTAATGTGGCGGGTGGAGAAGCAGAGAAAATGTGTAAATCTCCTGGATTTTTCTCTAAGAAGTTGACAAACATCAGAAAAACTACTCAACAATTGAGAAAGAATTTGACAGTGATAGTGAAGGGGAATCAGCTGTAGAAGAGTTATATAACTGCAATGGAAGACTTAAGATACTCTCTCTAGATTTAAGGGCGGTTGGCAGCAGGTACCTGTCCAGACATAGGGTGCTTAACATTGGATACTTGGCAGTCCGCTCGTGCATGCTCGCTACCGCCTACGACGGATGTCTGGTGGAGCAAATTCCTGCTAGGATGTTACAAGTTTTCCGTTGGTGTGGGACGGAGGCAGCCTGTGATAAGCCGGCAGGAGGTATTTAAAGCTGGATCAAGCTTCTTGGCATGGGTTGATCTTTCCCATACAGGGGCAAGCATACTCTGCACGTGCACATGAGTAGCACAGGGCAAGTGCCGTCGATCTAGGGTAAGTGGGCGAGCGCCCCATCTGGTGCCAGTGAGTTTGTTTCAAGATGTTATTGCGTGACAATTTACTATTCGTCTTTCAATGTGGGTCTTAAAGAGGAGGAGTGCGGTCCAAGGGAACTCTAGGTAGACAGGTTATCCCAGTGCTCCAGGGGAGTTCCAGACCAGGTAACTTTAAGGGACGTTTGGCTTCACGTTGCGTAGATGGAAAAGCAGTACACACCTGTGTCTTAGCTGGATTTGCACGTAGGTTGGTTTTCCTCATAATAAGGAGTGAGTTCATCCAAAGCTTGGAGATTCTCTCTTCAAACAACTGTGAAGTCGGCTCTTGTGCGCTCAATTCCAAGATTTCGTCTGCATAATAAAACGACAGGTTCCTGCACTCCTGGTGGTCGTTGCTTAAGGTTCGTAAGAAAAGTTTCCAAACTCTTGAAACGGTCTCTAAGGAGGTAAAGGAGTCGCCTTGTGGAAAGAAAGACTGCCATCAATCCAGTAACATCTATCGGTATTGAAACTGGTGAGCATATTCCACCGAGCTGAATCCTCATGGGCCTGAATGGCGATGCCTCAATTAACAGATTGAGAACCAAAATTGGCAGATCTAAGGTTTCCTTGAGAAGTGGGGCTATCTGGAATCAGACCAGGATACTACCTGGGGTGTGGAAACAACACCACAGACATGGAACACCTCTTGGTTCTGCCCACTGCTGGAGCAAACAATGCACAGAACAAGACCCTTGCGGAATGGAAGCGCCAGGGACGTTGTACCCATCTCTGGATGGATTATATTTGAGACACAGTGTGTGGACAAGATAAGAAGAAGAAGAAGACTGGAAAGACTGAGGCCCAGCAGTTTTAATCAGGACCCTACAGTAAGTAAGTAGTTTTAAATCTACATAATGACTAGATGTGTTCTCAATAGTGCCATGATTTATAATACTTTGGAGACCGCCGGAGCTTGAAAGCTAATTAAACTGTCTGCTGTCCGCTTTTAAGCCAGAAGAGCTTCAGTTTGGAATTAAAAAGGGATTCCAGTTTGTGGTTCATATATGAGGGAAATTAGCGACCGTACTGAGGGTGGTTAATAACTGGACTTTGTTTCTGTGGAATTTTTATTGTCGTCTTAAACTGCTGGACAAAAGTTACCTTCAGGACTCGAATGCGCTGTCCTTTTGGAGTCTTCGCTGTGAGGACATACTCATCGTTGAACTGAACGCTTTCAACCACAGACAGTAATGAAACTCTAAGTATATATCTTAACTAATGTGTGTTAATTTTTAATATATGTAATATTGTTTTGGAAACACAAATTCTTGACCAAACGATTAAAGATCATTAAATCGGTGTTATATTATAAAATTCAGATCACTTGTGCACAATGCTCATTTATTTGACATGTGAAAGGTATTGTCTGACCTTTGACATCCACGATACGTCATAACAGTGGGAAAGCATATTTCCTGATGTACCAGTGAAACACATGTCACAACCCATGACATTGATTTAGGCATTTCAGAGCCAATCAAATTCAGCATCTCAGTGAGCCAAGTAGAATTGAGATTGGAAATTCAGATCAGTCACACTGCACTTTGATGGATATTGGGGAACAATGTCCCAATACTTATTTAGGAATTGTATTTCATTAATTATTAAAACTCCACCTGCCAATAATTTTAACCTGCTGAGGGAACTCTACAAGAATTACAATGCGGACATAAGACATATCAAAGGGAAAGAATATGTCTGGCAGATGCCTTGTCCAGAGTTGCCTACATTTTAGCAGAAATTAGTATTACAATTGTTATAGGGATGAAGGAGAATGCAGAACATAATAAAAAGTGTAAATTTCATTCAAAGTTTCTTTTGAAAGTGGGGGGATGTATATTAGCCTCCATTTTTTGTGAAAATCTTATGTTATGTTGAGAAGAGATTTTCACGGGAAAAGTACTTTGTTTATGTTGAAAGGAATAGGGAATTCCCTACGTGCATATTAAGATCCACATGTTGGTTACAACTAGATAGATTGCACAAGAATGGTGAATGGAATCCCCAAGATGTAACTTTACAAACTGAGTCAATGTTTAGCTTTGGATCAAAACCGATTGCAAAATTAGGTAATTCCCCATGAAATTATTATCTAAAAATGGTGCTTGCGCTATGGTATGTATGTGAAAATCTGATGTGATCGAGGGACATATTTCAATAGGCTTTCGTCAATCCATGGGAACCATATTCAAAAATTCATTTTAACATCAAAATGCTTATCAGATTCAATTTTGGTAGCCAAAATGGCGACAGATCTACTCGTTTTGAAAGAAAGGTGGTCATATACCCACCCCCACAGCTGTAGCCTAATGTCTAACTAGAGAAATGTACTAAACAATAAAAACCATCCGTATTTATTTTATTGACAGGTCTCGTGATAGGACGTGCTTAGGAGGTTTGGCCTTAGTCGTTATTGTACTTGCTGTAATGGCATTCATGTTAAGGTGATTACGTAAACTTTGTAAGGCGGTTATTTGTTACCCACACAAGCAAAGAATATACGCGTTGCTATAACGTTGGAATATTTGTTTTTTCAGACCCCATCTTAAAACGTATTTCTATTTGAACGCCTTAGTAATAAT
>JAMKCH010005757.1:0-62219 GCA_023653785.1 Ophioderma brevispina
TTAGTAAAAACATTTATAACGTTTTGATAGAAACAATCAAGAAAAGATAATGCACACGATGACGTTTTAAAAACGTTTCTAAAACGTTTCACAAAGATGAAACAAAAGTTAAATTAAAAGCCTTTTAAGACATTTTTTTTATGTTTTTCTCAAATAGAACTTACGGTTGATGATAATGAGATTCAATTCCAAGTTAACTACTTAGCCCAGCACCTCATCATTCTACATCTTTTGCCTTTGCTAAGAGCAAGCGCCCCCAATAGTCGAATTGTATTTGTATCTGGTGGTTACTTAACGTTTAAAACGTCCACTTCTTTCAAGCCCGACGATCTGCAACTGAAGAATTCGTACAATACATACAAAGCTGGAGGCAACTCAAAACTCTTTCAGGTAAAATTGTGTGTTTGTGTGTGTGCGTGTGTATGTGTGTGTGTGTGTGTGTGTACTCGCGTGCGTGCGTCGATTCCATCCTGTTATAGTCCGTGTCTCTACCTCTGTGCAGTGATGCCATAACATTTACGCCCGCGTTAAGATACGCCGTCTTTGTGCGCGCGCGTAAGCGCCGTCGCTTCCAGTCAGCGATTTACTCTTGCGACCAACAATCTCGCGCTGACGTCACTGCACGGAGGTAGAGACACGGACTATAGTGTTTGTGCATCAGATACCGATTTGGTCAAATTTATGTCAAATACCTTGATGGTCACATACAATGAAATGCATTCAGGAAATTATATATCCTTTTCACGAAGAGTTATTGTCTGCTTCTCCGAACATTCTCTAGTCCCTTTCTAATGCGAAAAAGAGACCCACTAGTCTCTAAACGCTAACAATAAAATTGTTTCCAATCCTAAATTCTAACCCAACCATAACCCCTAAGTTTAGAAAAATACATGTTTAGTAGACTTAGCTGTCCTTCGGACTAGTGGAAAGTTTCGTCCCGAAGATGAGCTAAGTATCATTTCACCTTTCCCTGGCATTATTGAAATTCTCTTACAACCTGTATAAAATGATAAATCGAAAATAAAACAAAATGCTTTTTAGAAAGAAAAAATCGGACGAAATTTGTTTAAACTATTTGGCGCATGAGAATCAACTCAGCGAAGATCGCACTAATCTGAAAAAAAAAAAATCGTTCAACACGTGAAATATTTCATTCCAAAAATTGCTAACTGTAATAGCTGTCCTCTGTAAAAATTCGGAATGTGTATTGAGTCAATCCCACAATGCACCAGTTTTGGGAAATTTCACCTCAAAAAGGTCATGTGATCCCACAAAAATCCTATTCTTAACACATAGAACCCTGCCCTGAGTTTTACACTCATTTTAGCCCACGACGTTCGAGTTGCTAGTACTTAAGGATTTGTTGAAATGATCATGAAATGTCTTGTGGTTCTTGAGCTTTTTGAACACTTTTTAACCCTAAGTACTGACATGTGTTATTGAGTACAATACAGTATAGACACATTGCAATGCATTCTGGGATTGATTCAAAACACCCTCTGGTAAAAATCCAAGAGGAGCGAAATCCAAAGTTCGCCATCTTTAACTTTGCTTAATTTAATAACATTAGGGGAAAATTGTATTTAAATTATTAAGAAATTATACTAAATCATCAAAGCAGTGAATATTTTATGTGATTAAATTTCAACTTTTAAAAATTACCACAAAATATCACACGAAACAGCTGTTAGAGTAAGCGCTTTTTGGAATTAAACCCTTCACATGCTGTGCTACATTCGCCTCTGTTATGTCCTCAATTTGCTAATTGACATCAGCTTATAATGATATTCACGTATCTCGTTTATTAACCCAGATAATGAGTATGTATGCACTAGAGAGACGTCTACAAGGTTCTGGTATTGGACTTTTTTCGATATGCCCTGGTTCTATGGTTAGTACTAACACCACCAGTAACTTGGGTAAAAGAAGTGCTGCCCATCTTGGCTTGAAAGCTGCCACGGCTCTACGTGAGTATACTGCAATGTCTTCCAAAACATATTAAAATATTGTCATCATCTGTATTGAACAAATCTTGGCAAACGGGCTACCTGCTATGCTCATTACTCTTTCCTAAACCATCGTCCTTTATAACCATTTTTGCAAATTTCTCCGAAGGGGTGGCACGAACAAACTTCTTCGAATCAAATACAAATGAAGAGCGCCGGTCATTACTGAATGGTGACGTCATATTTGTGATACAGCTTGGGAAGATTTAGGAAATTCTGCACTGTGTGTTCATGACGTTCGAGATACTTCTTAGACCTCAGGTGGTCAAAACTATATGCGCAATGATAATGGGAAAATCCGGGATGGTCTCGACTATTGGAAGCTGAAAACAGAATTCAAATCAGACTTTCCGTTGGTGAATGGTGGTGTTGTTTTTGTGTTAGTAACGTTGCGCCATGAGTCAATCCCAAAAATTAGGGGTTGAAAAAGTACTCCTAAATAATGCGCGATATAATGTGACTAGTGAGATGTACTATTTGTGTCGGTGTCACTTGGTCAATTCTGAACACACTGTCTCATCTATGCAGGGTGACATTTGCGTTTACTACGTTGACATTGCAAATATGCATGGCTATTTTCGGCAGTGGAACCATATTTGAATTGGGAAATGCAATATGGGAGTATTGATTGCTGTCATAATTATATGCGCAGAACTGTGTTTTGAATCAGAAGGGTCAGTTGCGGCGCGGTCAAGCATGGTTTGCATGACACGTATACTGTACACACAAAGATTTACTGCATTCGGTTGTGTGTATACTGCAACGCGGTTCATTTAAACTTAGGTCAGTCAGCCGTGGCTTGATCGAGCACTATAAATAGCCGAGTCATTTGCATAAATAGGAATGTACTACACAGGCGCGAAGTGGCGTCGGTGACTAGAATCGAATTACGCATACATTAAAACTGTATACAGCTTAAATAGAGTAGGTTTGTTTGTGGGTGGTGCATCCAGCTGGTAACCGTATCGCTATTCTGATATATTTGAACAGATATGACAAGGACACCTAAGGAAGGCGCTTCGGTGATATTAAAGGCTGCCCTAGATCCCGAATTTGACGGAAAGAGTGCTCTCTTTATCAACCAGAATCAGAAAGTAGCTGATCCGGGCCCACTACCAAAGTAAGTTCCCATATTTTAACACTTAATTGACTCCCGTTCGTGCCCAAGGGAGGGAGGGGGTCCATGGACCCCACTCTAATGGACCCCACTTTTTTCGACAGAATTTTTGCACGAAATATATGCCACATGTAAAAAGGGTCATAAGGCAACACCAATCAGCACTAAACATAATTTAATTATTTGGGCTGCCAAATTAGTGTAAAACATTGTTTTCAAAACACGCGAAAATTGGTAAAAGACAGAAATTCCAATTAGCCTCGCACTTACGTCAAACTCTTTGAAAACTTTTTTAGTTGATATCTACTCTAGAAGAACTTAATTACATTTAACACAAAACTTGCAGTTTAAGACAATCCTGTGGTTTTTTTTACGCGTGTTGAAAAATAAGCGTCATTTCCACTTAGAATTAATTACAGTAAACCGGTTTAGCACGTCCCCCAAAGAAATGTTTGTTTTCAGCACATAAACGTTTAGTTGTTATTAATGTATGTGTGTACATACTTCTGAGGACATAAAAAAAATGACAAAACTTAATTTTTAAAATATTCTCACACGACTTCCGTTAGTCCTCAAGGAGGGTTACACGGGGCCCTCACTAATGACTCCTTTAATGGCTTGGCCGATTTTAGTTTTTTGGGATGCAAAAGAAGCGCATTTAAAAGTAGACACTTACCAAAAAACGTCGAAAAAATCGGCCAGCGCGAAAACAAACTTGGTCACTTAAGTTTTAAGTGCAATGTTGTATATTACAACGGCACGAAATATTTTCTTTCGATAACCAAGTCATTATCGGTCCTGTAATTGTTTGTTTTGCTCTTTGTAATTTTTTTTTTTGGTTTTGTTTCTTTGTCTGTCCCTTACTTGGTATCAACTGTTTAAAATTAATGTAAATCCAAAGAGATCCACACAACACAATGATAATAATAATAATAATAATAATAAAATAATAATAAGAATAATTTTTCGTGATTTCTCGTTTTTTTGATTGCTTGCTTTTTGTTTACTCTGTATACCTCTGTAATGTTTCTGCTGGTGCTCTGTCTGCTCCCGATCGCTTTCTAGCGGAGTTGTGCGCATTGTGTCCATTACAATTATATTAAAAAAATATTTTTTAGACAAGTTTGCTCAGAGATAGACATTTTCATTTTGATAATAATCAATAATGAATAATAAATAAGTAAATCAGGGTGATCTAAATCGATATTCTGTTTTTTAGTTACTGCATTCTTTGCAGTGTGGTGTACAACTGTTTTAACTTATCATTTTGTGGGATTTTCGGGGAAGCCCATTGTATAATATAAATATAATAATAAATATGTGCCAAGGTATTTTGTTTGCTGCCACTTTCATTATAATGATGTAATTAACAATATTTTTATCATTATATGTGAAGTAATCCTGTGCATGAAAATAAATACCCTTATTGAATATTGTAGATGCTAAAACCAAAACCGCATGGAAACCATCTACCGGGTAACTTAAAGATACTGGATAACGAGGTTTTCCAAATCAGCTTAGAATGTACATCCCAACACATCGTTGGTACTGAACGCCGCGCTATGAAGTCCTTACGCGAAAACGTCATGGTTCATCTAGCTGAAAAGTGGCGCTAATCGTGGGTGTACCAGACCGAATGATAACTTTTAAACTAATCTTCAGTTATTAGATAAATCAACTTTATGAAGATGTACCTATTCAACCAATCTGATCATCACTTTCTCACACACTTCTGAATAGTATTTTTTCAATATCTAACAACCAAACAAATTCCAAATCTACGAGGTCAATTTTCCAGAGGACAATATCATCTCATCTGTGATGTATTCTACTTGAACGGACAATACTACCGTCAGGATTTTGAGGCTGTGATGTATTTTGGTGCTCATCCCCAATTAGTTCAGCTTTGACGAAAGGCTGCATTAATGTGCCATTGGAACCAAAATGCGGATCAGCGTACTTCTCTTTGTTTGTCAGCTATGTTGAACAACACGATTTTGGTCAAGAGGTGTAAGCCCAACCTTTTCGTCAAAGATATCGACAACTATTTCGGCGCCACTTCAAGAACTCGAATCGTTCTTCTCATATTTTACAATGTACATTTCCCTTACGGGATGAGCAAAAGCATTTGACGTCACCAAAACACTACAAATCTACGGACACCCACAATTTCCTTCTCCATTCATCAAGTCGTATATGCGTTTGTGTTAATTAACAATCCCCCTGTACCTTACATAAGACTTAGTGTATTTCTTTCTTTTTTCAGAAATGTCGAAAAACAAGAACTTTTGTGGAAGTACAGCTTTGAATGCCTCAAAGATTTTTTTCCATATCAACGATGATATCACCAAGGACTTAGTGGAATCCACTGGAAAAGAAAGCGAAAAACGCAAGATGCTGCAGCAAAGGAAAGTACAAGACAAGAAGCTACGTCACAAGAAGCTACAGCACAAGAATCTACAGCAAAATAATTAAAACATGCACTTTGATAACGTACACATAAATTGACAGATCAATGGGAGGGTATGTTTTCTAAGACATACGATACTTTCATTTTATGAGAAGATTTAACTCCCTTTTTATGCATGGTAAACTTGTGTACCTTATACTTGGTTTACCGATTGCATACTTTCTTTTGCCTTGAATTTGTTGTGAATGTTATTTAATGGCATGTTTTCATAAAACAGTTGATAAGACCGAATTAAAAAAAACCTTAGATTTTTTTTTTAACCATTTGTTTTGAATTTTGGTTGTGCAGTAGTGGTATTTAATTTTTCTGTACACGGTCATAGTACTTACAAAAAAATATCCTAACCCAATTGCGGAATCGAAAAAATACTAAACACTTTCAAATTCCCGAAAATTACTAGTAATTTGAAGTATAACATATTTTCGAACGCCACACCATCCCACTCGGGAAATAACTATACTACCCTTTTTGATATGTTGATAAGAACGTCACACTCTTCAAGCCCCAAAAAGAGGTTAAACGGGTGTATAGTTTAATATACCTAACGTTAATAAATAATAATTACCTGACAGGACTGCATGTACCATAACTTAACCACAGATGTATTCATATAATACGACGTGGCCGGGTCTTTCATCATATGTTGTGTTTATTTAGAGATAATTTTGGGTGACCATTTGGATGGTTAACCAGTAAATTTCTATGCAAAACGCCGGTACGAACTCAGGTACGTGTTAACTAATGGTTTACCAATACGATCACGGGGCCTAAATTTTTTAAACGTTAAATAATATTTTTAAAAACAAATATTATAACTACTCAGTAATGTTTTGTAGGAACTCAGATTACGATAGGCATTTAAATACCGTAAAAAAATACTTCAGAAACCGAAACCTTTCTGACTTGTGCATGGGCATTTACAGCAAATTAATTCAGTTTAATATTCAATTATTCAATCTGGGGGTTTTTCCCCTCACGAGCCAACGACGATATATAACTTTCTTACGTTAGTCACACCCTGTTTTATTGGACCAATAACTGCAGATAGAACGCATTTCAACGTCTGCAGTACCGAGGTCAATTAATCCTCAACAATCCGAGCCATTGGTAGCATTCCAGATTATTTGACAGGTGCAGAAATATTGTATTCCCCTGACTTTCGTTTCTTCCCTGTCATCATCCTATATACTAATCACGAGAGTAGATAGCACCTGCACATGGTGATTGCGCTTATTTGACAATACTAAGTCCAGGGTTTCAGAATGATACAAACCTCCTCAACCTTTTTTTAGGTAAGTAGGATAGGCTATGGGTCACAAACCGATTTCCAAGTTCCAAGAATCAAATAGGTAAATTGGCCATTTATATCCCAAACGCTACTGGCATAACATCATACAGTGCATTTTGACGGAATCAATTTGAGTACCTCATTTTACATCTTTGGGTCTCTAACACTAAACGTTTTACCAACATACCTCTTTACATCTTACAATTTAGGTTTTTCTAGATTAGTACCATTTGTTATACAAACGATTTTGTACATATTCTATCGAATTCTCCCGTTTATTCTCCCTAAACCCTAAACTAATAATGTTTTATATGTAAAATACGGTAATTTTTTCATGTTAAGTTTTCGTATATTTACAAAAGATATTGTTAACAAATGAATTTTGCCTAGATGTAACGAAGGTTTATATTTATGATAAACCAAACCAGCACCATTTCGAAATAAGAGTTATTTGACATTTCGGTATAACACATGTGAGAATTGGCTATTTAATGTCAAAATTGTATTGATATCATACTCCAGGTCCCATAACCTTTTATATATGTTTTTTTTTATTGGCATTACTAGACCTTCTCTGCTACATTAAATCATTACAAATTCCAATGTAAAATTGTGATTTACAATCTCCATTTTCAACTTTGAGTTTATTTATGGTGTTAAAATTTGATTCATGTCACTTTTACAGGCTATTAAGTCAAACTAATCGTCTGGCGAATCAATTGCTGGTTTTTTCAATGTGTCGTATGGGCAATGACTATTATCCTATGAATTACAAGAAAATAGCTAATTACTTTTTTAACAAAAACAAAATACATTAAAATAAAACAAACAACAAAAAGGCCTTGTGAATATATATTGATTTCCGGGATATATTTCAATGTATAAAACCTAGTTTCTCTCGAAGCTTGTAAGTATTGTTAGTAAATTATGTTTTAATTTTTGCTTTTTTTAAGTTTTTTATTTTTTTCTATATTATTTGGTAACTTAGCTTAAGCAGGGGGGGGGTGGGTTCCTGTAAATTTTTGGGTATCAAAGGATAGCATAGAGTTTCTTAGTCTTTTTCCATTGGTACTAAATAAGTACAGCACCCCATTTATGACTTCACCATTAACCGTCAATATTTGAGGAAAAAGTTCCAAAAATACTGAATATAGGTGGAAAATTGATATTGTCGCATTTTAGCAACTAAACTCCTCATTAAACCCTCGTCCTTACCCAGCCTTTTTTTTGTTAAACGCCGCGGTTTCCAAGGGGGGGGGTGGTTACCTACCCCCCCCTTCGAGAATTCCGTTATAAAGCACCCGATGCTTATGAATTTTTCATACCAATGGATTAGCTAACGGCCTCCTCTTTCCATTGATACCAAAATAAGTACCAACCAGACCTATAATGGCGTCACAATGACGTTCATCAAGGTCCCGCGAGTCGGGCAAAATTGGCATTTGCCACAGAACATAGTGGCCCGACAATCCAATTTTGCGCTAAAAACGTATATAATCAATTTTCCATGCGGGTTTTCATTCAGCTCCAATGAATGGCATTTTGGCTTAGTTTTTAAAACATAACATAGAGTTTTGAGAGCCATACTGTTTCAATAATATTTTTTCAAAATGCACCCAATAAAATCCTTGGGTGGGCAACCCACCCCCCCCCTACCTTCGACTTTGACGGCAATAACCCTAACCCCGGTGAAGGTTGCTACCTTCAAACGACTTTTTTTTTCGCTAAAATGAACCTGAAAGGATGAGAAAGCGATTTACCTAGAAGCTTTTTACGAAACTTTGTTTGGCATTTTAGCGCACCCGGAGCGAAGTTCACTGGGGGGTGGGGGGTGGTAACCACCCCCCCTTTGGTAAGATACTAGGGGCTAATAGCCTAAAAATTTGCTGTCGTTATATAAAACTAGTAAATTCTCATCAGTAGAGTCAACCACCACGCCATGAAAAATCTGATTTTCCTTCCTAACCTTTTTGGCACAAATTGAATTTTTTCACTGTGTTTGTCTATGGAAATGGCAGTTTTTTGCTGACATTCGAACTTTATGACGTCAATTTGACGTAAGCAGTGGTCATGTTGGTACTCATCTTGGTATCACTGGAAATAGGAGATCACACTTATCTTTGGGACCCGGGGGACTCAAGTGTCCCTGTGCACATTCCAATGTGTTGTGTTAGGCATGTTTGGTACTTCTCTCCCCGAAGGGGGGTGTTGACCCCCCCAATCCATCACTTATTTGGATCCACACCCTGTTATCTTAACCTATACCACCGCGTGGGATGTTGTTTTTTGGAATGAAAAGATCGGAAACATGTAAGCATTGACCAATTAACTTAAATAATTTTGGCACCAAAAAAGGGGGTTTTTATAGCAAGCCGGGGACAAAACCTGAGGGGGGTGGTAAACCACCCCCCCCCCCTTCGGTAGACGAGGTTAATATGCATCTTTTTGTTATGTTTATTATGTGACGCTGCCCTGATTCCATGCAAGTCCAAGCGGAAATTACATATACAGGTAAAAATAAGGAGTTAAACGATAAAATGAATAAATTGGCATTATACAAGCACTCATAACTTTACAGTACCATTTCTTAGGGCTGCTTGCGATTTTCAGTCCCCCCAATGTATTATCAGGCGGTTCGTAATAGAATAACGCAATTTTTCTTCGATTAGACCAATCCACCAAGAAGGGCTCCTCTGTTGGGCAGCTGTTTTAATCACCGCTTAAGATACTTTTGCCCGAAGTTTGAGAAGAAATCAAAAGATGGATTAACAGCTCGTCCTCCTTATCCGGAGTAGACTATAATTATTGGGCCGTTTGGCCTGAGTAGACACATATTATATTCATAAGGGCTGAGGTGTGCAATACTTACTTTACAAGGTTCTATCGGTGCGGTATTTTTCCAAATGCTTAATTACCCCTCCCCAGCCAGTCCAAAATTAATGGTTTAGATTGCAAACAACGACTTTAAATCCGCAGGGTGAAACAACGGGGCCCCATTTTACTAAAGTTTCAAATATCTTCATCAGTTATTTTAGCTGTTTTAATGGTTTTTCCCTTTTGATATGCTAAAATTCCACTCGAATAATTATTGGCATAACCCTGCCCGTGAGCAGCTTTTCTTTTGCCAACAAAGGTCCACTGTCTCAAAGGTCCAAATAAAATTGTTTACATTTCATTATTTTCAAAGAAATAACAGAATTTTCTAACAATGCACGTGGTAAAATTTTGTGTAAGGCTGAATGGGTATACGAAAACTGTTTTTTTCCGCCTTTTCACGTACCGATCTAGTGACGCTCGTATCTGCCTCGTCGTGAACAGACGTGTTCACATAGTAAACTATCTGAACGCATTGAAATATCAACCTCTGAATATAACGGTTACTTAGCGTCTATTGAAAATTCGACTTTTTGCTTGTCCCCCACATACAGACTATGACATTGTAGCTTTCATCTTAGGAATACAATTGCACTTTCAAAACTCAGGCAAGGTTACAACTTAACACTTAACTGCATAAGGGGGGGGGGGGGTTTCCTAGGGACGCATTTTTGTTGTTCGGCCGGCGTTTTTTTACGCTGTAATATAGTTGGGGGGGGGTTTATATTTTTTTGTATTTGGTCTAACTTTTGTTTGTCGCTTGGCATTGGTGCAAAAAAATTCCAAATCCATCGGCCGTTTTTGCGTTATTAGCATGTGTCCCCTAGGAGCCGCCCTTTGAGGCACTAACGGAAGTTCCCATTGACAAAAATGAAAAATCTTAATAGAGTAGTACGTGATTCTGATTTTTCATAATGCTACACCTATGACATAAACAAAGTACATAATCAAAAAAATTTCCTGGAAAGTATAGTAGGCCATTGGTGTCATAATATTTTTATATCCATCGTATAGGCGGTTTACTGTAGGAAACCTATGGTAAATTACAAGTAAACCTTAAAAATATAAAATGGCACTAGACATTTCTATGTGTGCTAAATATTTAAATAAGTTCTCCTTCACCAATAAAGTCATTCAGCAAAAGTCTAGGTGATCCAGTGCCGTAGAATGCAGAAACAAATTAGTGCTTTTTCGCACATTTGGACGCAAAATTAAAAATCAATGTTTGCCCCTAATTTTTCTTACTGAACATTTTTTTTCAGTTTTTAGTCTTATTGCGTTGGATTCTTTGAATCCTATCTAACATGTGGTGGATTTCATCTAAAAATTCTTTGGGAAAGTGTTATATAATGAAAAGGGGGGGGGGGGGGGGTGGGGGTGGGCGTTTTTTCCCTAGGAACCCCCCCCCCCTTATGCACTAGAACGGAAAGTGCAAACCCCTTATGCAGTTAAGTGTTAAACTTCGAATGTTTTCTTTAATAATTCAAAATTACAAAAGTAAAATTGTAAAGCTTTAATCCATAGTACAACACATGAAATCTCCCGGTTAGAATTTCAATGGCGATTCTCGAAAACGGCATTTCGTAAGTTAAGACAGTATGTGATGTGGGCGACGCATATATATTTATATCGTCGCTGGGCGGGTAAAAACCTCATATGTTGCATTTTGACCTTAAAAGCCAAATCCTCACATGTAGTAAAAACGGTCACATACAAAACACTCATATGTAACATTTTCCAAGAGCCACCAAACTGAAATAATTTTGGCTGAATGCCATGCCAAGAAAGATTTTCCTTTCTGAATATATTTAGTAATTATTTTTACTCTCCAGATTCTGCAATAAAGTGCCCAATGATTTACGATCATATTTGGCATGAAATTCAAGCTAGAACCCGATATGACAAAAGGCACATATGAGGGTTATAGCATTGGGGCCCAGTTTTTACATAGGAGGTTTGCATTTGACCTCTGGAGTTTACATATGAGGGTTTTCCCTCCCGCGACGTATTATATGATTATATATATATATATATATATATTAATATATATATATATATATCTATATATATAATACGCCATATCTGTTTTTTTTTTGGGGTTTTTTGGTTGGGGGGGGGGTGGGGGGGGGGTGTGTGTGTGATGTGATCTGGGAAAAACCCGCCACATGTTGCACAGGACAGTTTTTGAAAAATAAAGAATTTTTGATTTTTTAGGTTTTTTAATTATTTTATTTTATTTGTCAGATTTATAGGCCATAACTTTTTGATATTTGTTTCATAGAAGAAAGAAAGTAAACAGTTATGGCAAATTTTATATTTCAACTTTGCAATGATAGTCAAAACTCAAAATATAAATTGGTTCACCATGTGGCCCGGGTTTTCCCAGACCGCATCACATTATTATATATATATATACACAATCATATACGTCCCAAATATACATCATATACATCATATATATATAATATATCATATATATATATATATATATATATATATATTATATTATATATATAATAGATACTAATATATTATATATATATATATATATTATATATAATATAAAATATTTAGTACTTGGTTACAAACATGATCATTTTGTACAACACGGTAACTCCATATTAAAAACAGGATTTTTCGTCAATCGATTTCGCTTTTATACGTGTTAAACCACTGGCAAAAACTCTAAAATCAGAATCTCCTGGCCGCTCTCCCCTGTCGTTACCGATAGAGTCATTACGCCCCTATATCTTCATTTTGTTTCATATTCGCCCAGGACGTCCAGCATGTGGTGCCATACCGTGCCAAGGACATTAAAGCATCCGTTCAGTCAATATAATCAATATACGATTTAAGGACACGTGAACCAGCAAACCACTAGCAATTCTTTTCTTGGGTGCATGAGCTATTATTATACGTATGGAATAGAGATTTGGCTTGAACATATACCAGGTGTCTGTTATATGAGAACAGCCCCGAGAACAGCGCATACCGATTAGCATATGGGGGCTAAACTAACATTCCGGTCAACCCCATTGCCCCTGACAGGACATTTATTGTCACCGGTGGAAATGCAGTGAAGTTACATTTTATTATAGCTATTTATGGTTTGGCTTCCTGTATCCGCGAGCTTGACCTAGAAATCTCAATTTTTGCATTTATATTCTCGCTTATTGGCCCAAAATAGCCCAAATACTGTAACCTACATGACCCCCACAACACACGCACACACACACATACATACATAGACATACATACCCACCCGCGCGCACACATCACCAACCAACGTACACACACATACACAACACACACCACACACATATATATATCTATATATATATAATTATCTAATATATATTGCGACACACCACGAACGAAAATGGATTATTGGCATGTACGGATAATCATAATTATGTTGCGCGTTTGATTGATGAATTTCATATTGTTATTGGATTATACATGTTATAAGGAGCTGCACGGCAATGGGCCCATGGGGGGAGCCTGTTTGTGGGTACTATAATTAATAGTCAGTATATACTGGTAGTGGAGTCTTTTCTACTTCCTATCTTATTAATGCGCATTCGGGTTGCAGTAAGTACATGCGGAGGCCTCTTGTAATTTTTCCCACACATCAATGGCCTGGTTTACTATTGGTGATTCCATGCGTGTAATGATTGCACTCGGCATGTCGCCCATTTGCCAAAAAAATACTATCTTTTTATTACGGTGTGACAATACCTAAGCCACTATGTAGGTATAAGGTTATTCGGCTGAGGGTAACGCAATATCAGAATTTTACTTTCTTTAAGGGCATGTTGGCGAAAATGAGTTAAATGGGGGTATTTTTTGTCCCATTATTCTTCTCTATTAGTCTTTTCGTCATATTAACGGGCGCTTAGAAGGATCAGGGAGCGCTTGTTTTTAGGCTGCTGATTTTTTGTAATATTTATTTGTTAATTATCACAAATGCAGAGGTACGATCATTGGTGAGCTACGAAGTGTCATTGGTATAATTGGAGGTTCCATTCTTTAACTTAGTATCATTATATCTCATTAATGAACTAATATCACAGATATCGTAATATGTACGGTGAAATTAGGCGACCATTATTGCCTTTCTTGTCTTTCTCATATTTACAAAATTGGTGCTAATTCACTCCAAAGCGACCTCTTAACAATTTTTCACTATTTATGCTCTTATTATATTCATTTTACCAGTTTATTAGCATAACATTTTTATATTAATATATTATGATTCATTAGTTGCCTTTACAGACCGCTTCCTAAAAACCCTGAACGACAAGATACTTCAACAGAGTGTGTGTTTATATTACTATTATAAATCACTCACTGTGTATTTTTTTTAATATACATACGTTGATGCATATACATATTTTACGAGGTTGTTTTCGTTTGTAATTCTTTTTTGGTTTATTTTCTTGATTTCCCGAATTGTTGTGATTTTTTTTTTGCTATTTGTGACATGGGACTTTCCTTTATGCAAAGCACTGTGATGTCGATTTACTTTCAGGTCTCGGATATGCTTCAGCTAAGGCCATTGCTCACTTGGTGGGAGAGTTATTATTGCCTGTAGATCAGAAGAACAGCAACTAAGGTTAATACTTTAATTTGGTAAAATCTCCTTTTTTGCTTAATATCCCCTTAGGCATGTTAAACATAACTTGTATATTGTATTTTTTAAAACCAAACGTCTACTTCCTAATTATACAATTTCTTTATTTTCTAGTTACAGCATCGCAATAATACACAGCCTTGGTTCAAAACATTGCTTTGGTTGTCTTAACCCCTCGGCTACCGAGGGGGGGGGGGGGTTGGAAGTCACCTAACAGGGTTTTTTCCCCGGCTTGCCTAAAAACCCGTTTTTTGGTGCCAAATTATTTACTGTAATTGGTCAATTGACTGTTCCCTCCTTTTCATCCAAAACAAACATCACCGTGGTATGGGTGAGATTCAGGTGATCCCCAAGTGATGGCTGGGGTGGGGGTGGCAACCCTCCCCCTTCGGGATAAAAGTACCACTTGATTTGATACCGATAGATAGCTCTGGTCCTCCTCTTTCCATTGATCCCAAAATGAGTACCAATTGCCTAGCATTACGTCACCGTGACGTCACACATGACGTCATAACAATTTTAAAAAAAGTGTCAATTTCCATAGACACCCATAGGACACATTCAATTTTTTCGCCACAGGGTTAAAATATCATATTTTCTGCGTTTTTTTTTTTTTTTTGACTCTAATTGATGGTTAAAAGATTATATATCTATAATGAGAGCATGTTTGTGCTATAGGATGGTTTTGAGTTGCCTAAAATTGGGAAATCTACATTTCCACCCTATAGATTCAAGTTTTTGGGACATCCCTCAGCAGAGGCGTCATAGTGATCTTTGAATGATTCATCCAGTTTTGTAGAAAATTCGATTATTACAATTCATTCTAATCTTCATCGGATCTGGTATATTGTTTACCACTAACTTGTTGACTTCACCAGGTGTTCTGAAGCGCCAAGGTTATATGTGACGACATCACGAGTTCTTTGAGTTCTTCTCACGACTACATACTTCGAATTTCGGGGGTCCATCTACAGACAACAATTTGGTGCCGCTATGGGTAGTTCCGGTCAGCCCAATCATAGCAAATTTTCTCATGGAATTCTTCGAACAAAAAGCTATGCTACTGCCCCTATCGATTGTAAGCCCTGATTTGGCGCCGTTATGTGACCGACATTATCGAGATTGTAAAAAAAATGTCAATCCCACCTTACCGACACCTCAATACTTTTCATCAAGCGATAAGCAAAATTTATCATGACCATCCAATGGTCAGATTCCTTTCTTAGACACCTTAATAGTCAAAAACCAAAAGGCGGCAGTCAAAGTCCTGGCTTATAGGAAGCCCACACACCCTGACCAATACTTAAACTCGGAACACCCCCTCCATCAGATGATGGGGAGAGTCAGAATTCTATTTGATAGAATGAACTCGGTCGTCACAGATCCAAAAGACAAACTCATAGAGGAAAGTCATATTCGGAAAGCCCTAAACAACTGTGTCTATCCAATTTGGGTCAGTGGCAAATCAACAGCAATGGGACGACAATAAAAAAAAAAGCCAGGAAACCATCAACTAAGTCAAAAAGAAAAGACTCTGACACCAACGCAAAGGCATGGTTGTTGTTGTCCCTTATGTTAATGACCTGACTGAGCGAATACAAAGGATTTTTCAAGAAACACAAAATTGACTCGGCAAGTAAAACCTCATCTCACTCTAACGTCAAATTTTGGTTCACCCCAAAGATAAAGAACGGGTAAATTGGCATCTATGAGATCTCGTGCAAAAATTGTGACCACAATGCTACGTAGGTGAAACCGCACGTATGTTCGGCAGCTAGACTTTCAGAACACATGGCTGAAGTCACAAGTTAGTGTAAAAAATATACCAGATCCGAACGCAAAATGTGTGAACAAGAACACACAAATCGCCATCGCAGATCATGTGGCAAAGACAACCATGTCCTAGACGGGTAAACCCAAAATTCTGGGCCGAGAACACGTGAAAAAATCTAGAGAAATCACGGTAAGCATGGGAGATCACGAAGAGAGGATATAAAAACCCTTAACAGGGAGGAGGCAACCTACTTACTGATCCATGTCTATGATCCTCTTTTGAAGTCTGGGAGAAAGTATAATTACATAATTGCAACCATGGAAACCAAGTTCCAGGCAAATACAAGCAGATGACCATTCTGAAGAAGTCCTCCGATGTTGAGTGACGAAATATTAAGTGAGTTCCAACAATCATATCACGTGTATGGGTCATCTAACAAGTTATAATGACGTCATAGTGATGTCATAATGGGGATTTAGTATTATTTTATTACCATGGGAAGAAGAACACCCTAACCTATCCTTTGGTACCAAATTCACGAGGATCGGAAATGTTCAGTAACGAAAATCCAGGGGTGACCACCCCCCCCCTTCGGGATTTTGTTACAAAAATGGCTCGGTAACTAGGTTAACCTTCCTTGTATAACTCCATCAGTTGTTTTCAATGCCGAAAAGCCTAAATACTGGACAAGGCGCTCTGCCCGCAGTGAATTATTGAACTCGCTAGTTGAAGTCGTGGCACATAGGCCAGGTGAAATTGGAGACTTCAAATTAGTGTATAATATAGTGCATTCTCGTCATTTTTTTATTTCTCGTCAAGTTTTACGGAGGTACAGGGGATATGCGCCACTCCTTAAGATACAATATTATATCAGACGTGTGAAACCAATGAATGGATTTGGAAGAGTGCCCTTGAACGAAGCTATAGTTACCCCCCATACCTCACTCTATACACCAGAGTCTATGGGAAATGACAATTGAGCATGTTTCTTTCACATTTAAAACTCCACATAGGAAAAACAACCCCAAAGTACAAGCTAAAATCACCAAAATAACCAAATTGTTGACATATGATTACCAAATTCTTTTTTAGTTACGAATCACTAACTCGCCCGATGTCAGACCGGCAACCCACGATTCTTCTATTGTCGCCAAAGCTAATAATTTGCAAGTCGATGTGAAATTTATGAGCGCGGAGTAAATTGCCTCAAATTCACTGTCCAAATGCCACTTAGTTTGAGAAAACATACCAGTCTACCATGTCAATCATGAAATTTCATCACTATCTTAATATAACTAGTGCATTTTCAGACATTTTAAAGCACTTTTTCCAGATGCCATGCATGAAAGTCGTCCACCCAAGATTTTGGATCCTTACGGCAGCCAGGTTAGTGGTGTATAACCTATACAGGGAGTGGAAAAAGCGGAACTTATATCTTGTAACATTAGCCATCGTATTCCATTTTTAAGACCACGTTTTAATATGATAAAATTACTTTCATTGCTCAATACAATTCAGTTTCCTTCAAAAATGCTACTTATTTGTGTTCAGTCTGTCTGACTGTTGGAAAAAAAATCACAAAGTACTTGTTTCAACAAGAGTGACTGTACATATCTCTATAAACAACCATGCATGCTTCTGTATTGTCCAGATAAAGTGTTTCGTTCACGTTATGTGCCTTATTTTGACTTTTCAACAGAGGTGATGTTTAAAAGTAATTGTAATGACACCTCTTCAAATCGCATTGCGAACGAACCCGATAAGTCTTGCAGATTATATGAGTTCTCATGCACCCTTTAAAACTAACTTATAACATGATTTTAGCACAACTTTAAGAATTCTATGTTACCAAAATAAAATCACATATTGTCCCTAGGGGTCTGTTTGGCGGCCATATTGGATTTAAAGGGATCAATCGTACAAAGTGGTTCAATTTAGTTGAAAAGGGCGCCCTGTAGATCTTCTCTAAGAATGGCGGTACAGGGCGTCGGGCGCCGTGTAGATCATGACTTTTTGTGGGAGTCGAGGCGGCGCCCAGCCCGACGCAGTATGCTACTTATTGCGTTGTTTAATGCTTGACAAGGAATTCCGCCTCCCCTCCTCCCCTTCGAACCGACTGGGGAAAAGATTGGGTCCACCCGGTGAGCGCAGCGGTAATTTGGCGCCCCCTCTATTGATAATTCCTGGATCCGCCCCCGTCTCAAATGATTCATCCCATCATAAAGAATCAGAACATATATAGTTGGCATACATGTATCTGTTATGTTCAAATTGTTGCACACATGGCAGTTTGGAAGAAAATGCCTCATTTGTCACCTTTTTAACTGCGTCACAAGTACAGTTCATCTAAAGTATATAAAACCATACATTTCTAAAAAGCCTATGTAAAAGGATTTGAATGGCATTAATTTTCATCTGATATTCAGGGTGATCGATGATCGATGAATTATACAGAGTGAAACAAAAGAATTACACATAAAATTCTGAACTTTTTAAAAATGGGCCACATTTTCCCCAGTTATATGTAGAAATTTAAATTTATCTCATTTTTGAGAAAGCTCATGGTTTTCTCTTTCCAAAATTGTATATTGTGTGTGTGTTTTTTTAATAATTATAGTTGTACAATACAGGGTGGGCAAAAAGTAATACTTATTGCACTTTGCAATTATTTGAAAATAAAACATTTTTAATTTGATGGAGAATACTTTCTATTTGAAAAGAAAAAAATCCTAATATGTATCAAACCCCTTACGTCATTGTTCTATAATAATCATTTTGATTATATAGAACAATCTGCTAAGCCAGAGCAAACATTAGTTTAGCTTTTTTAGTGTAAAATGTGCAAACAGAAGAAAAATAAAAATGGCCGCTTTTTCCCGCGCATGGAAATTAATGTTTCGCTTCTAATTTCAGAACAATATGTTTAAAATTTTCTTTCAGTAGTAAAATTACCCGCGCCAAGTTTCACGGTAGAATTCCTATGGAAAATGTGTTTTCGGGGAGGGGTGGGCCCAAGTGAACCCCTTTAACCCTACAAGAGCCGGGATTTTTCGACCCATGTCACTGCCGGGGGGGGGGGCGGACTCCCTAGTATCTCAGAAACGGATTGATGAACTATCATATGTGTGGTACTAATGGATAGCTATGACCCTCCCGAGTCCATTGATACCAAAAGAGTACAAACATGCCTCGTATGACGTCATAGTGACGTCAAATATGACGTCATGCAAAAATGCGAAAAATCTAAAAAATCGCAAAATTAATGTTTTTTCGCTATTTTTTCAAGCAAAAGTTGGATTTTTTTACCATGATGTGTGTCAAAGTATGCGCACGCATGCTCTCACTACAAATAAATCAAATAAATAAGATAAAACATTGTGTAACTGTATCCTTAGCACAAAAAAACCTTGATTTCTGCTGTTCCGCGTAATTTCAACGGGAAATAGCTTTTCTTCGCACGCATTGCGCAATTACCTGATTACGTAACGCCGCGTCATAACCGTAGGTCCGATTTTGTTCAAAATGGTCTTAAATCGAGCGCAAGGCTTCCAAAAAAGTCATGTAGTTTCGGCGTGAAAAAATAACAAATAGGATTCCGCACCCCGGGCCTTTTAGGGTTACCAACGGGAATGCAAAAGACCTTATGCACTTAAGTGTTAATTAGTTTGTAATTATTAGTATACAATAATACAAATACATACTGCCATGAAATGCTCTGGTTCAAACTATGAGCCCAAGGAAACTGCCATAGTGCTATTTTGCTGAGTGGCGTCAGCAAAATAGCACTATTACAGTCATCCAGGGACGTTAATTTTAAACCAGAGGCTCGAATAAAGGCAGAGATATATATTCGTTTTTTATACTTTATTAAAAAAAATGACAAATTTCTAATTCCAATTTTCGTCTCTAAAAGCTTGTATTTAAAAGACTCAATCAAGGTCGCTTTTGGGACAAAGCGAATCCCAAAGCGAGAGCACGTGTGACGCAACGGATAAGCGCAGGACTCCTGATCCTGATTTCCTGAGTTCGAGCTCCGCTGAAGTCAACGTGTTTATGTCCTGGGCAAGATACTAAGTCTCAATTACCTCGTCCACCCAAGCGAAATATGGGGAGCTATTATGGGGATATCACAATCTAAGTGCTAATAGGCAGTGCGTTATTGGCCAGCAGCACAACTAAATGACGTGACATGATTCTGACGATTTCCTGATGGCAGCGTAATAATAATGGCCTTGCGCATTGAGACAACAGTGTTGTGTTTGCGCTATATAAGTGTGGTACTATTATTATTATTAATACTAGCGGGAGGCCCGCGCTTCGCGCGGGCTCCCGCTAGATGAGTGAACGGGAGCGATCACTGAAAAGGAAGCGATCACTGAAACAGAAGCGATCACTGAAACAGAAGCGATCAGTGATGAAGTGATACACTATGGCGACAACACCGCAACCACACCAGTGAAATACACACACAGTGAAATGTGATAACTCCTCAAAAGCCCCTACTTTAAATTACCCGTCATCCTGAAGTGTGTAGGACCCCCCAACCCCCGGAGTGTCAGCATTTGGTATTATTGACATTAATTTGATGGAAAGACTTCTATTTGAAAATAAAAAAACCTCATATGTATCAAACCCGTACGTCATTGTTTCTATAATAATCATTTGAGTATAATAGCACAATCTGCTACGCCCGAGCACACATAGTTTAGCTTTTTTAGTGGTAAAATGTGCAAAAGAACCAAAATAACATGCGCCGCTTTTTCCCGCCCTGGAAATTAATGTCTTCGCTTTCTATTGTTTCGAACAATATGTTAAATTTCCTTGTTCAGTGTGTGATTAATGTGCTATACCCGTGCCTCAGTTTCACGTAAGAATTACCACTATGGAAATTGTTTTCTCGCGGGCGGGGTGGCCCAAGTGAACCCCTTTAACCCTACAAGAGCCGGGCTTTTTCCCCATCTCACTGCCGGGGGGGGGCGGGCGGATTCCCTAGTATCTCAGAAACGGATTGATGAACTATCATATTGTGGTTCCATTGGATAGCTATGACATTGATACCAAAAGAGTACAAACAGGCCCGTTTATAAGTCACAGTGACGTCAAATATGACGTCTGCAAAAATGCGAAAAATCTAAAAAATCGCAAATTAGTGGTTTTTCGCTATTTCTTCAGCAAAAGGGGATTTTTTTAACATGATGTGTGTCAAGTATGCGCACACATCTCTGCACTACAAATAAATCAAATAACTAAGATAAAACATTGTGTAACTGGATCCCTTAACACAAAAAAACCTTGATTTCGGCTTTCCCGTAATTTCAACGGAAATCGCTTTCGTCGCACCATTGCGCAATTAAGTAACCGCCGCGTCATAACCGGAGGTCCGATTTTTTCAAAATGCTTCTTAATCGAGCGCACGGCTTCCAAAAAAGTCATGTAGTTTCGGCGTGAAAACATCACCCAAATATGTGAAGCTACGACAACCAATGTCGATGGGCGATTCCCACCCACGGCCTTTTAGGGTTACCAACGGGAATGCAAAAACCTTATGCACTTAGTGTTAATTCGTTTGTATTATTAAGTAATACAAATACAACGCCATGAAATGCTCTTGTTCAAACTATAGCCCAAGAAACTGCCATAGTTCTATTTTGCTGAGTGGCGTCCAGCAAAAAGCACTATTACATTCATCCAGGGACGTTTCTTTGAAACCAGAGTCTCGACTAAAGGCAGAGATTATATATTGATTTTTTATACCGTTATTAAAATTGGACAATTTGCTAATTCCAATTTTCGTCTCTAAAAGCTTGTAATTTAACAGACTCAATCAGGTCTCTTTTGGACAAAGCGAACTCCAACGCGAATCACGTGGGCGCAACGGATAAGCGCTGGACTCATGATCCTGATTTCCTGAGTTCGAGCTCCGCTGAAGTCAACGTGTTTATGTCCTGGACAGATCTAAATCTCAATACCTTCGTCAACCCAAGCAAAAGCTGGGGAGCTATTATGGGGATATCACAATCTAAGTGCAAATAGGCGTGGCTATATGGCCAGCAGCACAACAAATGACGTGACAGGATTCTTACGATTTCCTTATGGTCAGCGTAATATACTGGCCTATGCGCAATTGAGACAACAGTTTGGTTTGCGCTATATAAGTGTGTACTATAATTATTAGTAATATGTATGTGCAGTACGTTACGCGCATGCGTGATGTACGAGCCGTACTGCCGTAAATAGCACACCGTTACTATGAGCGCTTATATATGGACTCTGTACGGACCTAAATAGAATCTTAAATTTTTAATTAATATATAATATGTTAAAATGTTTTCATCCGTTTTACATATATCCTGTAGTTTTCTTATATAATACGTCCGTAACACATGTTCATCAGATTAGTGTAGAAGACACTATTTGTATTATCAACTTTTTTGGTAAATATAATAATTAAGTCAGTAGATAAGACAAGTTTCTATAAAACAAACAAAACAGCCAACAACAAAAAACACCCACCTCCAAAAGTACAAAAAAAATATTTTCGGTACCTTGTATCAATGGCTAATTCCGAATAATTGACAATATCCCCTTTCAGGCTTAACCAATAGGAGGAACATATAGAGGAACGCACAACAAAATATCACAACAAGCGAAGTACTGGTGCTGCGATTAGTCACAACAACTGAGGTGCTATAATGCAGCCCTGCGCCAGCCCAAAACCCTGAATGTGGAATCATAAGCTGCTTGAGGTTTCTCTTGCGTCTCCATGGAGTTCATCAATCCTACAAAGCAAAGGGTATCCATGGTCATGTGCTTTATCTCTGTAATCGGACCTTACCGTCAAGCAAAGAGGTGGTAATTTCTCGCTGAGTCTCGGCGACTTTTTTTCTTCCGTAAAACTTTAAAACCAACATTGAACTAGCAAAGCAGAATTCATGGGGCCTTATTTAAGGAGTTCGGTACCCCACTACGAAAATGTTTAGACCTTGGTAGTTAAGTAGGGACCCCAATATCAATGCTGGGTAGTGAGTACCTCAATTGGGTATCACTTTTTTCATAGGGGCCAATGTAATGCTTACACGGGTCAAACTCTTAAAAATCAAATTGGAAAATAGCTATTTGTCCATCTATCATCTATCCAAAATGTATAGTTTGTACCACCTTACACCATTGGGTTTTGGAGTTATAGGGCTAAACATTACTAAAAATGTTCAAAAGGGATCTAAATTGTACAGGGTCACATTAAAAGTTAATCTGATTAATAGTTTTAATACTTGCACAGATTGCCTGAGGAAAGAGGACTTCCAAAAGTATAGTATTTAAATTGTTTACCGTACCGAGCTCTTCTTCTTATCGTCCAAACACGTTGGTTCCTCAAATTAGATCCAGCCAGTGATGAGTCCAACATCGGCGCGTCACAGACTTTCCGCAAGTCCTTGTTTGTGCATTGTTTTGCTCAGCAATGACGGACAAAGAGATTTCATTGTTCTTGGTCTGTTCCACACCAAGTAAGTTTCGCGATCTGCCTTCCAGGTACCCACTTCTCAAGGTCAACCTTAGATCGGCCACTTCTGGTTCGCATCGTTGAGGCTGCCATCAAGCCCATGAGGATTAGCTCCAGAGTGGAGATGCTCACATGTTCAATACAATAGATGTTCCAGTGTTGATATCAAGTCTTTCGTTCCACACGGGCGACTCTCTTAAACTCCTTGAGACTGTTTCAACGGGTTGAACTTTGGTCAAGAAACTTTCTCTGGAGTTAAGGCGATTGGCAGCAGTTATCTGTGCAGACATAGTTGCTTCACATTAGATAATTGCCAGCTACGGTCTTGCCGCATGCTCACTACGCTACGACGGATGTCTGGTGGGAGCATCATTCCTGCTAGGATGTATAGTTTTCGTTGGGTGTGGACGGATGGATCCCGTGATAAGCCGGCCGGAGCCATTTAGTGCTGGATCAAGCTTCTTTGCTTGGGGTTGATCTTTTCCCATACAGGGCAACCATACTCTGCACATGAGTGGGCACAGGGCAAGTGCCCTCGATCTTAGGGTATGTGGTGCGAGTCACACCCCCATCTTGTGCCTGAGTTTGTTCAAGAGTGTTATTGCGTGAACATACTATACACACTCTTCGTCCTTCTCGATGTGGTCTTCTAAGAGATAGTGCGGTCCAGGTAGCAGAGCCAGGTAACTAAGCTGACGTTTTGGCTTCAACGGTTGTGTAGATCGAAAGCCCAAAACACACCTTCTGTGTCTTGGAATGGATTTTGCACGTTGTTGTTTTTCCTCATAATAAGGAGTTGAGTTCATCCAAGCTTTGGAAGTCTCTTCTTCAACAACTGTGAAGTCTGCATCTTGTGCACTACCGAGATAAGGGTCAAAGAAGGTACGCCAATTGGAATTTTTGTTGCCCTAGACCTATTTTGTCGATAACATGATAAATATGCATTGGCAGATGCTACAAACTATTCATTATTTCTGCACTAAGCTAGATGACCACCTTCCTTCAATTTTTTAAAAAACCAAAATTGGAGACATCTTCTGATTTTGACCTCTGAACAAATGAAATTGACCTTTTGTTTTAACAATTTTTTTTAGCCATTTTTACCCTATAACTCCAAAACCAACGGTCCATGAGATGGTACAAATAAATATACATTTTTGGAATCCTTTGACTAGACGGACAATATTTGCCATACATTTCAACATGATTGGAGCATTTTTAAAAGTTTGACCCACTGTGTAACTATAGTACTAACACCAAAGAGGTGTTCAGGCCTTTTCTGTAGTGTTGTGTGTGTGTGGGGGGGGGGGGTGAAAAGACGCACTCTGACTACTGGGCAGTAGTACCGTTTACGATTTTCAATTAACCAGTTTTTTAGAAGTTTTCCAATGATATTTTGCGTAGTGAGTTCCATATTACATTATACGTTAAGAGCAATAATTTGGAACAAACGTGATCATTATTGTAAGAACCGTAACAATAGATTGTAAATTAAAAGAAACAGAAGACATGCCAAACGACAAAACCCAACACACACACCACACACACATTTCTATGAACACACCATAAACCTCCAAAATGCGGCCCGGGAATCAAACGCATTAGGGTAAAAGGTGTATTGAACAAGATGTCGCCGAATATTTACGGGCTTTGTGACAGACGAGTTGAATGACGGATTATTGAATAATGTACATTAATCGTGGAATGATGGTAATAAATGTGAATTTCATAAAACGTTATTGCTGCACACTGATAGATTTGAAAAACATCTGGCAATCATTGTATTGGGAACGTAATCATAAATCTTGCTGAATCTTGCTGCTGGAGCAAACGTATAACTATACTGGATTCGCAGCTGATATGTAGCTGGGTGAAATTTTGGAATACAAGAATAGGTATTTTTGGTAGTGTACCCCTTGTAATCCATAACATTTTCAATAAAAAGCAGATGTTTAACGTGAGAAAATATATTTAAGTATTATAGTCCCATTATTTTTACCTTATAACTCATTCCGGTCCGCACAAGCACTGCAGCTTTTTTTCTCACGTGCAATTTAGAGTAACTGTAAAATTATGTTTACTCATGTTGAGTACAATAAAGACAACAAGCTCTTAATGTTAGTTCAGATTAGTCAAAGTTGAGTAAACCTTTCTCATTGTGACTAAATCTTCTCATTGTTGGGTAAATTAAACTCAGCTTTGTGTAAGGTTGACTCAACTTTTGACCTAA
This sequence comes from Ophioderma brevispina, assembly GCA_023653785.1. NCBI lineage: Eukaryota > Metazoa > Echinodermata > Ophiuroidea > Amphilepidida > Ophiodermatidae > Ophioderma > Ophioderma brevispina. The sequence goes on from JAMKCH010005757.1 coordinate 25,894, forward strand.
GATTTTACTCAACATTAGAGCTGTGACCTTTTTTACTCAACATTTTTTGGATTGTAAGCCCTAACAAACCGTACAATTCATTGGCTGCTAATTGGTGTTACATTTGCTGGTGGTCCTGTGTCTGTAGATTTTCCTTCTGGGGGTCAATCGGCAGTTATCGATCGCCCGGTCTTGATTCTACTCCGCCATGTTTAGGAACATGGCAATCATCACTGTTTTCGCACCTAGTATCTGGGATTTTTTGAGACATGTTGATGTTTTTTTTTTTTTTGGCAATAGAACTTACGGTTGATGATAGAGATTCAATTCCAATTCAACTACTATAGCCCAGCACCTCATCATTTCTATCATCTTTTGCCTTTGATAAGGGCAAGAGCGCCCCCAATAGTCGAATTGTAATTTGTATCTGGTGGTGTCTCACGTTTAAAATTATTCGACAATTCTTTCAAGCCGATGATCTGCAAACTGAAGACTTCGTTCGGTCCTATACAAAGCTGGAGGCAACTCAAAACTCTTTCAGGTAAAATTGTGTATTTGTGTATTTGTGTGTGTGTGTTTGGGTTGTGTGTGTGTGTGTGGGGTACGCGCGGGGCGTGCGTCGATTCCATCTGTTAGTGTTTTGTGCATAGATACCGATTTAGTCAAATATATTTATTTATTCATATAACCTTGATAGTCCACGTACAATGAAAAGTATTTCATTTATATCATTTTTCACGAAGAGTTATTGTCTGCTACTCCGAACATTCTCTAATCCCTTGGCTTTCTAATGCGAAAAGAGACCCACTGTCTCTAAAACGCTAACAATATCAGATGGTTCTGAATATCCTAAATCTAACCCACCATAACCCCTATATAGAAACATACATGTTTTACTTAGCTGTCTTCGGACTAGTGGAAGGTTCGTCCCGAAGATGAGCAAAGTATCATTGCCCCCGTTTCCCTGCCTTATCGAAATTCTCTTACAACCTGTCTAAAATGGGGTAATCGAAATAAACCAAATGGCTTTTATAAAGAAAAAAATCGACGAATTTGTTGTAAACTGATTCAAATAAATACACAGCAACGTTTATTGAATAATCGTATTCCCTTATACTTCATTTTTACAATACCAGTACCAAAAACATTTTTTGCATGAGAATCAACTTAAGCGAAGATCGCACTAATCTGAAAAAAATTAGACACACGGTAAGTGTGTCAACCAAGTTCTAATAAAACAACCCGAAAAACAACAACAAAACAGCAAAAAAGCATTAGAACATCCCTGATAGCCAGCGAAACACACCGTGAGTATATTATTAACAGAAACAAACTTCCCTTTGTTTGGCGCGCGTGTTTGAGTAAAATCACTAGGTGGGGTCTCTTTAACAATTGCTTAACTCTCGTAATACCAAAGTCAAATACATGCCTTTCAACCATAAGAAGTATAAATGACACATTTCATGAGCAAGTATGCTTTAAGAAAACGGAAACGACGAGATAGAAATGCTTTCATCCACTTTCAAACGGGCATTTATAACGATTATTAAGGCAATGTAAACTTAAACAAAAAACGGTCTCACCGGACCTAAACGCTTTATTACGAAATGAATATTTGCAAAATTTAGTACATGACTTCTATTTATCCCTCATGATGTGCGTTGTACTGGCTAAACATTGAAAATAATTGACTTTATACAAAGAAAATGATGTTTTACGAGGTTCTTTTGTTCAATCATCACTACTGAACACTCACATACTAGCCCCAATTCGCGTGCTAAAAAACACAAGCATTCCTCTTCCTCCGTGCGCAGCGGTCTAAGCCATAGACATATTGATTTTACTTTTGGCATTGTCTGTTGTTGTTGTCAGTTCGAGCCCGGCTGTGGCCCACTACTTTCGGCATGATATTAATATTATGCTAGTATTGAGTTCTGGTGATCATTATCTTAATTTTGGGGTATGTAGGCTAACAGTCAACCCTGGACATAGAAACGGAATGGAAGTATAATAAATATAAATTGTACAAGGAGGTTAAAACATGCCCATTGGCCAAATCTTTACTTAATAATTATGTAAGTGTTAGTATTCAGTTATTATCAAGAAGCATCAAAAAGTTGTGACAGTTTCCATTTTACATTGAAATGAATGTTCAAACAATAAAAATTCTTTGAAGTATTTCGTAAAACATACTGAAAGTGCTACTTTGGAGTGAACATGAGACAATCATGAGTAAAATGATCTGGTGATTTTCACCAGTTGAACCAAAAATATTCCTCATAACTCTAGCAAGTAATATCACAGGAAAAACGTCTCTTCTCTTCTCAGTAGAGTCATAATACAATATCGAATCTTTTTAAACTTTTCGCGTGTTTCAAAGGATATGATTCGCCACTCATATAGTACGTCTCAGTTAGTGTTATCATTTTTTTTAGCAGAGAGGACAATTTCATGATGTAAAGTCGAAATTCAAGTACCGGTACTGAAAGTACTGATTTTTTTTATTAGAGCTTTATCATTTATACCATCCTATATAACCTCGTAATCAATGGCACCGTTCATATTATTCATCACCTTCCTTGCACGTGTAGTGACGTGTGTAGACTTTTATTATTGCGGACAATTGGACTAAGTATATATAAATATGTTTCTACTTACAAAAAGATGTCCTCTTGCTAACCAGGGTTGGCGTACAGATTGTGGTGCATAAGATTTTACAGGTTTTCCATATACATTGAATTCGATTTTCCTGCCAATAGGAAACACTTGTGGTACTGTAAAATTCATATGTCCATATTTTTTGCAGAGATGCCACTTTGCAAGGGAAAACATGTATGAAATCAGGGTTTTGCTTGCCAATTTAGATTTTTGGTTATTTTCAGGCCCGCGTTGGGGCTTTTCAGTATTCTTTTACGTACGTATCTTTCCGGGGTTTTCAACAAATAAAGGTTTTAAGTGATGCTGAGTGGCATCTTTATAATGTATAATCTTAGCGTAGAAATTAACCAGGTGATTTTCCCTAATTTGTAACGAAACAAAGAGAGGACAAATTTCATGATACAAAAGTCGAAATTCCAGTACTGAAGACTGATTTTTTTTTATTGAGATTTTCATTTATACCATCGTAAATAACCCTTCCTAAATCAGTGGCACCGTTCATATTATTCACTACATTCATTGCACATATGTTGTATCATGGTCATACTTTAGTTTCTGCGGACATTTGGAATAGTATGTTCTCTTACAAAAGATGTCCTCTTGCCTAGAACCGGGTTGCGTACAGGTTTATGTGGGTTGCATAAGATTTTACGGTATTTTCATTAACCTGAATTCGAATTTTCATGCCAATAGCCATTATGGTTATTTGTAATTCATATGTCCATATTTTTCAGAGATGACAGCTTTTGCCGGGAAAACCCTCATGAATAACAGGGTTTTTACTTGCCAAATTTGTAATTTTTTTCGTTATTTTCAGCCCGGGTTTTGGTGTTTTCATATTCTTTTACGTACTTGGTCCAGGGGTTTTCACCAATTAAAAGGGTTTGAGTGATGCTGAGTGGCATCTTTTAGAAATTTCCAACGCTTATCGTAGGAAATTAAACATGTGTTTTTCCCTATTGTAACGGGTCACGCAAACAGTGATTATAAACTTGAACCCCTTTCTAAACACTTTTTGTGCCCACGTTTCTTCCTAACATTGTAAAATACTGTTTATATCTAAACACCTTAATTCAAACATTTTTAAATTCTAAACAGTTTAGGCATTTGACATTGGGTGTTTAGAGATTTAGAAACCAAGCATTAGAGATTTGACATTTTTAATACCTAAACACTATTTTGCACCATGTTCTTCTAACACTGTATTTGCAGTATTGTTGATGGAATTGCTAAGTGTCCTCTTATAAAATACGACTTACTAAACTAAATGCAAACACTAACTCATTCTTTTCTTTTAAAATGTAAAAAGTCAGTGATCAATCACAAGATTCGAAAAATGTTTTAATTCTCTTTTTTTGTGCTGAAAAATGCCAAAAATGTGCAAAATTTAAAATACGAATTTCTCATTACTGAACAAGAAATAAACAACGTCAAAAAAGCACTAAAAGTTTTTTTATGTTCCAATAATAATTTATATAACATCTCAATTTTGATAGCCCATGGCAATGTACTTTAAGCTCTTCATATTTTTATACTATGTTAAGAGCAGTATCGACAACCAAATCATTACCTGAATATACCAGAAAAAAAACTGGAGAACTTCAAAACTGTACTACTAAACATTGTTCCAACTTACCAAAAACACTTTGCTTTTCTTTTACTTAAACTTAAACAACACTTCACGTTTATAGAATAATCACACTCTCATTCACTAAAGTGTAATTTATAATGTTCCAGGGGAAACTGGAATTTGCACAGTCAATTCGAGTTCACAAAAATAAAGGACATCTACCAAAAGCCCCCAGTTTTTTAAAAAAAGAGTATGAGCCATATAAGTCTCTAAATTAACGAGAGCACCAAGGATATGCAATGCGTCTGCCCCATTGGCAACCTTGGTCCCATTTCTTCTTGCAATGCAAAAGAAAATGCTGCCCTTTTTTCCCCCACCGTCAAACCTCCATACAGTCCTATATATATAGTTTTAAGGTCCCAGGAAATGAGATGATAAACCTAGTCCAAATCTTTGCGGGGCATTCCATTCCAATAAACAGGACCACAAAAAAGAATACACTACCAGTGACAGAATCATAGTGAAAACTATTGATTTTCGTCAGTGTCATACTAGCATGCACAACCAGTCACCTTTCTATTCTCTCTAAACTCATAGTCACTAATGATGTCACCACAAACCCAAAATATGAAGGCTTTCGGTCTTTATCACCCCTGCCTTGTAGACTTGACACAAACCCAAATCAGTTCTCTTTGCATTTCCTGGGACCTTTAAATCTGAAGGGGCTGATGTACTAATATTGAGTTCAAAAGAGCTTCTCCTCTTCATGTGAGGTAATTGCGGCAACCAGAGCAGCGGGCACCTTCCTATGGTGTTTAGTATTGTTCTTTTCCTACCATAGTATCTCACAGAAAGACTGGTACAAAACCCTACCCGAAAACATACATGAACTCTAACCACAGACTCATAACCAACATACCTTCCAGAACAGTCGACTGTCGGAAACACATTTTTCGACGGGAAAGAATTTGCGTCACGTGGATGATGTACATCAACGAGATGGTATTTATTCCGTATTTATTGAATAATATTTCCGATATTCCGACGGCATACATGCATCTGAACACAAAAAATCGGGAACGGTCTCTGAATCGTTGAATTAAAACCAACAATAACTCAAGCAAGAAAAACAAACAACAAAACAAGGGCAATATCAACTTGAAAGTATTCAGTAGAACAAGACCGGCCTTTACACAGAAATAGGATACTATTCCAAACTCCTGCCATATAACCTACGCAAGAAAGTGCAGTTTGGACTTATTTAAATGAACAATTTGGCTGATGATGATGGTCTTTAAATGAATTACCATGAATGTTCGAAAAAAAAACAATCGGAAGAAGAAATGGGACCAAGTTTGCCATGGGGCGACGCACTTTAGTATACTTGGTGCTCTTTACATTTATTAACGTTATATGGCTCATCTATTTTTTTTAATACTTGTGGCTTTTTTAGTTGCCACGTCTTTTGAGATACTTCAACCATATGAAACGTTTTCAATTCCAAAAATGTTCTAACGGCATAGCTCTGTCCTGTAAAAATCCAAGAGGAGCGAAATCCGCCATTTTTAACTTTGCTTCTTTAAATAACGTTTAAAACAACATTTTTAACTTTGCTTACATTTATACGTTAGGGGAATTTATTTGTATTTTAAATTATTAAGAAATAATACTAATAAATCAATACTAAATCATCATTCAAACAAAATTAACCACACAAAAATCACACAAAGCAGCTGTAAGAGTACTCGCTTTTTGGAATTAAACCCTTCATATGCTGTGCTACATTCGCCTCTGTATATCCTCAAATTTGCTAACTGACATCAGCTTATAATGATATTCACTATCTCTTTATTACCCCAGATAATGAGTATGTATGCACTAGAGAGACGTCTACAGAGTCCGGTATTGGACTTTTTTCGCTATGCCCTGGGTTTCTATGGTATACTAACCGCCCACCAGTACTTGAGTAAAGAAGTGCTGTGTATATTACCTTTAAAGCTGCCACGGCTCTACGTGAGTATATTGCAAATGTCTTCGAAACATGAAAACTTGTCATCATATGTATTGAACAAATCTATCTTGGCACCAGTCTACCAAAAGTACTGCCATGATTATTATTCTTTCCCTAAACCATCGTCCTTTAAATAGCCGTTTTTTTGCAACTTTGTTTTTGTCCGAGTATGCGGTGGCAACCAGCTGGTAATCTTATCGTGTTTTTAATATATTTCAACAGATATGACAAGGACATCTAAGGAAGGCCGCTTCGCGGCGGGTCGGTGATATAAAGGCTGCACTAGAATCCTGAATTTGACGGAAGAGTGCTCTCTTAAATCAACCCAGAGGCCGAAAGTAGCTTTTGATCCTTGCCCACTACCAAAGTAAGTTCCCTATTAAAATACGAATTGACAAGCGGTTTCACTCCCGTTTAGTGCCCAAGGGGGTGAAACATCGGACCCCACACTTAAGGAACGCCCACTTTTTCGACAGAATTTTGCACGAAATATATACCACATGTAAAGGGTCATACGGCAACAACAAATCAGCATAAAACAATGAAATTTAATATTTGATTTTTTTTATGTAATGTACTAAAATTAATCTTTAGGGCCTTGTATGTTGCTTTAATAATCAGGTATTTGTTGGATGCATGTTTCACGAGTTGCCTGGTTTTCAACTCTTTTCCTACATGTTTGTTTTTGTACTACTGGTTTACATAATGGTTTTAAAAAAACCATTTTAGTGTTGCTATCTTGTAATATACGTTATATTGTTTTTGTCAGCGCTTATGGGGCCTTTTAAAGGTATTTCGGCCTATAACAAGCACACCCTATTATTATTATTATTATTTGGGCCCTGCAAATTAGGGGGTAAAACATTGTTTTTCAAAACACGCGACATTGGGTACAAAGACGGAAAATTCCAATTAGCCTCGCACAAACTCTTTGAAAACTGTAATTACTAAACATTGTTCAATACTTACCAAAACACTTTGCTTTACTTAAACAACACTTCACGTTTATAGAATAATCACACTCATTCAACTAAAGTGTATTTATAACTGTTCATGGAAACTGCAATTTGCACAGCAATTCGATGTTCACAAAAATAAAGGAAATCTACCAAAAAGACACCAAGTTTTAAAAAAAGAGTATGAGCCATATAAAGTTAATAACTGTAAAGAGAGCACCAAGTATACTCAAGTGCGTCTGCCCCATTGGCAAACTTGGTCCCATTTCTTCTGCAATGCAAAAGAAAATGCATGCCCTTTTTCCCACCGTCAACCTCCATACAGCCTATATAATAGTTTTAAAGGTCCCAGGAAATGAGATGATAAACCTAGTCCAAATCTTCACGGGCGCGGGGCATTCCATTCCAATAAACAGGGCCACAAAAAAGAATACACTACCAGTGACATCATTAGTGAAACTATTGATTTTCAGTCAGTGCCATGAATAGATTCACACCAGTCACCTTTTCTATTACTCTCTGAAAAATCAATAGTCACTAATGATGTCACCACCAACCCAAATATTGAAGGCTTTCTCGCCCCTCCTTGTAGACTTGACACAAACCACATCAGTTTTATTTGCATTTCCTGGGACCTTTAAATGCTGAAGGTGCTGATGTAATAATATTGAGTTCAAAAGAGTTCCTCTTCATGTGAGGTAATTGCGGTAACCAGAGCAGCGGGGACATTCCATGGGTGTGTAGTATGGTTATTATACATTAGTATCTAACAGCACAGATGGTACAAAAACTATTACCCAGAAACATTTTACATGAACTCTACCACAGAACTCATAACCAACATACCTTCCAGAACAGTCGACTGTCGGAACACATTTTCGACGGGAAAAGAATTGCGTCACGTGGATGATGTTACAACGAGATTGTACTTTATTCCGTATTATTGAATACATGTTTCCGACGGATCTGCATGCTGCACTCGAACGGTCTCTGAATCGTTGAATTAAAACCAACAGAAATCAAGCAAGAAAACAAACAAACAAAAACTAAGCAATATCAACTTGAAAAGTATTCAAGTAAGAACAAGACTGCCTTTACACAAGAAATAGGAATACTAATTCCAAACTCACTGCCAATATAACCTTAAGCAAGAACAAGTGCAGTTTGGAATTATTTAAATGAACAATTTGGTCTGATGATGATGGTTGCTTTAATGAATTACCATGAATGTTCTAAAAAAAATCGGAATAGAAGAAATGGGACCAAGTTTGCCAATGGGGCAGACGCACTTGAGTATACTTGGTGCTCTCTTTACATTTATTATCTCTATATGGCTCATACTCTTTTTTTAATACTTGGTGGCTTTTTTAAACGTTGCAACGTCTTTTTGGTAGATACTTCAACACATATGAAACGTTTCATTCCAAAAGGTGCTAAATGCAATAGCTGTCCTCTATAAAAATCCAAGAGGAGCGAAATCCAAAGTTCGCCATTTTTAACTTTGCTTACATTTAATAACGTTAGGGGGAAATTTGTATTTAAATTATTAAGAAAATATACTAAATCATAAATTTCAACAAAAATTACCACAAAAATATCACACAAAGCAGCTGTAAGAGTAAGCGCTTTTTGGAATTAAACCCTTCATATGCTGTGCTACATTCGCCTCTGGTATATCCTCAATTTGCTAACTGACATCAGCTTATAATGATATTCACGTATCTTCTTTATTACCCCAGATAATGAGTATGTATGCACTAGAGAGACGTCTACAAGGTTCTGGTATTGGACTTTTTTCGCTATGCCCTGGTTCTATGGTTAGTACTAACGCCACCAGTAACTTGAGTAAAAGAAGTGCTGTGTATATTACCTTTAAAGCTGCCACGGCTCTACGTGAGTATATTGCAAATGTCTTCGAAAACATTAAAATATTGTCATCATATGTATTGAACAAATCTTGGCAAACAGGCTACCAAAGTACCTGCCATGATTATTATTCTTTCCCTAGACCATCGTCCTTTATAGCCATTTTTGCAACTTTGTCCGAAGTATGCGGTGCAACCAGCTGGTAATCTTATCGGTTTTTAATATATTTCAACAGATATGACAAGGACATCTAAGGAAGGCGCTTCGGTGATATTAAAGGCTGCACTAGATCCTGAATTTGACGGAAAGAGTGCTCTCTTTATCAACCAGAGTCAGAAAGTAGCTGATCCGGGCCCACTACCAAAGTAAGTTCCCATATTATTACTAAATTGACCAAGGAGGTTTCACTCCCGTTAGTGCCCAAGGGGGGGGGGGACATCGGACCCCACACTAAGGAACCCCACTTTTTTCGACAGAATTTTTGCACGAAATATATACCACATGTAAAGGGTCATGCGGCAACACCAAATCAGCAATAACACATGAAATTTATTATTTGATATTTTTTATGTAATGTACTAAAATTAATCTTTAGGGCCTTGTATGTTGCTTTAATCATGTATTTTTGGATCATGTTTACGAGTGCTGGTTTTTCACTCTTTTACTAAATGTTTGATTTTTGTACTATGGTTTACATAATTGTTTTAACCTTTTTAGTGTTGCTATTACTTGTAATATACGTATATTGTTTTTGTAAAGCGCTTAGAGGCCTTTTAAGGTATTTCTGCGCTATACAAGCACCCCATATTATTATTATTATTTGGGCTGCAAATTAGGGGTAAAACATTGTTTTCAAAACACGCGAAAATTGGGTAAAAAGACGGAAAATTCCAATTATCCTCGCACAAACTCTTTGAAAACTTATTTTATGTTGATATCTACTCTAGGAGAAATTACGTTTAACACAAAACTTGCAGTTTAAGACAATCCTATATTTTTTACGGGTGTTGAAAAATAAGCGTTATTTCCCCTTAGAGTTTTTACAGTAACGGTTTAGCAACGTCCACAATGAAATTGTTTGTTTTCAGCACATAAAGGGTTAATGTTTACTTATATGTTATGGGTGTATACATATATCAGCAAATGTGGCTATGGGATTCTTTGATTTTTTAAAATATTCTTACACGACTTCCGTTAGTCCTGCAAGGAGGGTGACATGGGACCTCACTAATGAACTTATAATGGCTTGGCCGCTTAAAATTTTTTGGGAGTGCAAAAAGAAGGCATTTAAAAGTCAGCAATTACCAAAAAAAAAACGTCGAAAAATCCCACGGTAAAGCGGCCAGCGCGAAAACAAATTGAGGGTCTAGAGGACCCCCAGTCACTTAGTTTAAGTTAATGCTGTATATTACAAAGGCCCAAAAATATTTTTCTTTCGATTAATCAGTCAATATCGGTCCGTAAGTATTTGTTTGTTGTTTGAATTTGTTTGTTTTTTGTTTTGCTTCTTTGGTCTGTCTCCTTATTGGGTTATCAACGAGTTTAAAATTAATGTAAAATAACAAAGAGATTCCAAACCACACAATAAATAAATAAGTACTGCTTCTGCTGGTTGCAGAGCGCACGAGGCTTTCTCGCGGAGTGTGCGGCATTGTAATGTGGCATGACAATTATATTTAAAAACTAATTGGTTAGACAAGGTATGCATCAGAGATAGAAGAAATTGTCATTTTGATAAATAAATAAATAAATAAATAGGTGCTCCCAAATCGATATTATTTTTAAGTTAACTCATTCTTTGCAGTAACTAAAAGTTGGGTACAAACTGTGGTTCTTTGTGATGATTTTCGGGAACCATTTAAAAGAAAAAAAATATGTGTCCAAACACATCGATTTCAAAGTCAAAAATCTGCCTACGCCCTCTTTCGAGTATTTTCAGGCAAGCAGGCAAGAGAGTTTGCCCAAGGTTCGTTGCCTCTAGCAACGCCCACAGAAAGCCAAGACTCGACCTCCCTGACCACTGTATCTATTACAATTAAGGCACTGACGGCCATATTGGTCATCCAAAAAAGAGCGCCAAGAGGTGTTTAAGGGCCGGTCATTTTATACAAAATTTGTTACCATTGAAATGGGAGAACCGAACATAACAGACTACAGAATCAAGTAAATTCAGTGAGCTCATTGGTATTTGCGCGTATGGAATGCCTGGGATGTCTCTAAAACGTGCAACCGGGATACAAATTTCTGTTAAACAGGATGGTGTCTTTGGAAAGCTATTGTGTTCGGTAGACCAAGATGCTCGCCCATTGCTCCATTCATCTAATATACAATTACTGTGGTGTCCATCCTTGATAGAGATCAGGGTCCCTGGAACCACTGCTGCCGAAGAGAAAGCGATGTTTCACACGAGCAACATGCAAACGAAGCAAAACAGAATTGAGATAGTCGCAAACTTAGATTTTTTCTATTCTACGACTTCTAGTGTGTTAATAAAGCTGATTTGGTATCAATCATTCATAAATAATCATTTATCTGTGCTTTAGTTCCATTAAAACAAAATTACCTTGGAATTTAAAATATAGAGAATATCTGAGACATTACCGTTTTCACAGACAATGCCCAATTCTTCCTTTGTTGATCCAGCTCTTAAGCTGTCACTCAGGGCAAAATTGAAAGATAACACTGTGAAGCTGAGGGTACAAATTATTTATCGGTGGTGATAGTTTGTTACTTTAAAAAATCTCTTTTGTCCAAACGAAATCAGAATACACAGGGAGGCGGGGCTTAGCTGTACAGTCAGCCAATCAGGAACCTCTAAACTTTTTACAGCTTTACCAAAACAGCGGGGCCTAATCACCAAATTGAAAAAAAAGGGGAAAAAAAGAGTGAAATGATGTGCAAGGGTTTGTTTGCTGCCCAATTTCATGTATTAATGATGTAAACCATTTTTATCATAATTAGATGAAGTAATCTGTGCATGAAAATAAAATACGCCTATTGGATATTGGCTAAGCGAAAATCAAAACCGCATGGAAACCATCTACCGGGTAACTAAAGACACGGATAACGGGATTCCAATCACCTTAAGAAGATAATGTTCCACCCCACAAACATCGCTGTACTGAACGCCGTGCTATGAAGTCCTACGCGAAAACGCCAATGGCCAATCTAGCTGATAAAGGTGGCGCTACCGAAGCAAAATGGACACTTTTCAACTATCTTCAGTTACTAGATAAATTAACAACTTTATGAAGATATACCTACTAATGCCTCCAATCTGATCATCACTTTCTCAAACACTTCTGATTTGTATGTTTTCAAAGATCTACAAGCCAAACAAATTCCCGGACGTCAAGCACTATCTGCACGAGTACCTAGATGTTTGGTGGTCCAGAGTAGAGTCCCCTCCCAACGTATATACGTCGAGGATTCGTCCCAACGAGGACTGCAAATCTACGCGGTTAATTTTCCAGACGACAATATCATCTTCATCTTGGCGTATGATGCTCACTTTCACAACGACCATACCACACGATCCCGGGATTTGAGGCTTGTGATATGTATTTTTGGGGCCCACCCCCCCATAGTTAATCTTTGCGCAAAGACTTCATTCATGTTGCCATTGGAACCAAAATGCGGATCGGCGTCTTCTCATTGTATGCCAAGGCTATGTTTGAACCAACCATTTTGGTCACACAAAGGATGTAAGTCCAACCTTTTCGTCAAAGACATCGACAACTATTTCGGCGCCACTTACAAGGAACTCGAACGTTCTTCACATATTTTACAAGGTAATTCCCTTACGGGATGAGCATCTGGCGCACCAAAAACACTAAAAATCTACGGACGCCCTCATTTCCTTCTCCATTCCTAAAATCGTATATGCGTTTGTGTAAATTAACAATCACCCTGTACCTTACACAAGACTTTCTTTCTTTTTTTTCAGAAAGTCGAAAAACAAAGAACTTTGTGGAAGTAAGCTTGGAAGGCCTCAAAGATCATATCACGATGATATCACCCAGGGAACTTAGGGGAATCCACTGGAACCAGAAAGCAAAAATCTCAAGATGCTGCAGCAAAAGAAAGTACAACACAAGAAGCTACGTCACAAGAAGAAAGCGACAGCACAAGAATCTACAGCAAAATTAATTCAAACATGAATTTGATCACGTCCACATTAAATTGATAACCATAGGCGGGTATTTAACGCAAGTTCCTATATACGGGACAAGATGTACGTTTTCTATGCCACACGACTTTCATTTTATTCGATTAATGACTACCTTTTTATGCATGGTAAATTGTATACCCTTAACTTGGTTTACCGATTGCTGCTTTCCTTTGCCTTGACTTTGTTATTTCATTTCCCATGCAAATCTGACAAGGTGGGAACGATTTAAAAAAACACAGTTTAACCTTAGTTAACTTTCGTTTAGAGTGGTACGTATGTTCACTTTTGAAAGCAAAATGTCATGTAGCCTTATCCCAGGAACCATCAATCCGTAAATCTCGCTAAAAAGGTTTGACCTACAGCCTCTTTCTAAAATTTTTGACCTCATACATGCATAGTGTTATGTGGGGGGTATGAAAAGTGATGTGGGATTAATAAGCCGCTTGCGAAAAAATAAAATCAAAGAATGGCGTCCAAATGGCCGCTTTTTTACCTAAAACCTGTTTTTATGTATAACTTTTGATTACAACCTCCAAAAGAGTGGCGTTTACGGTCATTTAAAAGGCCAATCAATTTTCTACAACTGCTGATACCAACAGATCACGTCCTATCATAAAAATTTTATTGGGGGAAGCCGGGGGTCAGGGCTTCTGTCTAAGGGACAAATTAGGTTAAAAACGTGTTAGCAATTTTTTTTTTGAAAAAGACTTCAATATGGTTAAAACCATTATACCAATTCATTTGATATTTTCCACAAATTTAATCTGATTCAAATCGCAAGGGCATAAAAATATCAGAAGCATTCGATATACCAACGCTTTATTACGTAACAAAGTTCATAAGCATTATTTGAGATTTAGCTTTTAGTGCACTCTATAAAAAACCTATACAGAGTAATCCTTGAACAAAGCTAGAGATTGAAATATGATATTACATGACATTGTGGGCAGTGGTGAATGAATGATGAATGATGATGATGAAGAATGAATCAATCAATCAATCAACCCATCAATCCCCCAAACACCCAAGTGCGCAGAAACACCTTATGAAAATCTAAAATGTCCAGGCAAACCAGAACATTTTGAATTTTGTTCCCACTTGCACGCTTTGTAATTGGGGTGGGATGGGGGGGGGGCGTGAGTTTCATCCCAACATTATCCCATCCCAGAATGCAACTTTAAACTGTTTAAGAATAGCTGTGCAGTATAATTGGTCACTAAAAGACCAATTCTCAGCCTTTTTTTGTGGCACAAACACCTAAAGCCCATCTCCAACTTGTGCCCGTTTTTGGGCACCTGGCATATAATTGTTTCACAGCACTTTGATGCTTTCATTATACAAAATGCCATCTATCACTTTCCATTAATCGAAAAAAAAAAAATCCCCAAATGGCCGAAAATTATCCCTTCAGTGCGCCGAGCCTACAATATTTATTGCCTCAAATGCGTAAAAGCTATCCTGACCCTATTTAAAAGACTTCATTTTGATACAACGACTGGTAGTTTTTTTAGCCCTTATTTCTTCCAGTTTGATATACCTACAATATTATGGAGAAAAGTATTAAATCTAGGAGTGATTTTTCAATTTACACTTATATAAGAAATTGGCTGGCTAGCAATATGACATAATTATTGCAAGTGGAGGATTACATATTTTAAGGCCATGGCCGATCGCTATATGGCCTCGTCCCCAGAAGCCCAGATTTTACCGTAGTGGTCCACTCGTTTGGTATCAGAAAAAGCACTATTTTTCTCATTTCTCCTGTGAAATCTATGAGCCAAAGGATTTGGTTGGAAGTTATGGGTTTGTGTCGCCAATGATTAATTTTACACAGTACTCGATGGGGCTTACAAAATCACGTTTTTTAGCTCTCGCATTCAAAACCGATTGAAATATCGTCGCTAAACTTTTAGAGATGGTTTTTTGGGAGTGAATGCCAATTGATGAATATGAAAACTTCATATCTTTAAATGGGCCATCCCCCTTTAAACACATCAAAAAGTAATATTTGTTCCATACTGTACTATGTTAGTCATTGATTTTTTTCTCTTATCCACGACAACCCTGTATCCAAAGGATTGGACGATCCTACAATGAAAAAATAGTTGCTAGAGTCTCGATTATCATCACCACAAAGTCTATAGGCGCCCACTTTAAAAAAAAAAAAATTTGTACATTTGAAATGAAAGTTCGTATTTTTTTGTGAGGCTATGCGGATCTCAGGAAGTAAAAGGAGTTTTGGAGGAGTGCGGTAAATATCAAGAAACCTGTTTTTAAGCAATTATTTTTTATTCTTACTCCCCAATATAGCAAAAAATTGGTCGGCACCAGAACAATCCAAGTGTCAGACCATGAACATGTAAATTTATGCTATATCTTTCCACGCTAGAATGGCAGATGAGTTTGTTATATTGGATCCCATTTTAGATTGTATAAAGAATTCCCCTGCAGCTTTTTTAACCTTCAAAAATTCACAATATCTCGCATGGTTATTTATACACAGATCGAACCATGTTTCCAGAAGAATGCCTTATTATCATTTAATAAAAGAAGTAACACCAATCTCATTGAGAATACAGTACCCCGTATTCACAATATCTTTACAAAAGGGGTCTTAATATGTTCTAAAAGAACTCAGTGTTCTGAAAATTACATTTAATAGGCATTCAACGCCAAAACCTGAATTGAATTTATGAACTGCAATTTCCATTACAGCGTTTTTGGATTTATCATAAAATCCGTTTGATCCAGGCAATTTTAAAAACATTAAAAATGATCTGCAATCCGGCATACTTACCTCCCTTGAACATGTTAGGATCACAGTCATTCTCTTAATCTTACTGAACCCATTTCCAGAAAATTACAATACTATCAAGCTCCTTCAAAATTGCTCTGGAGGGGTGGATAGCTGAAAAGGTATACAAGTTAGACACAGCAAAAGTTTTGATCAAAGTTGATCTTACCCAACATGGTAAGAATTTCTCATCTTCCACATTTGCAGGGTTTTCTTAATCCAGCAAATTGGCTTTCGTTGAAGTTAAATCGACCATATTATGTTTCATATCATTGAAGAAATGCAAACCTAATAAAAATGGAATCGTTTTGCCCAATTGGGGAGGGGGGGGGCATCTGTCTATTTTCACAATGAACAACATTTGAATTCTTATAATAAATCGACTTTTATTATAGCGTAGATGCAAACCAAAAATACATGACATACTGAAAATTTATCCAAACGCTCCAATTTTTCCTGTAAAGAGTCATTTGTACAGTCCCAATATATAATGGTGTCATCGCATACTGGACTTATTTGAATATCAGAATTTTTTTAATCACCCCTGAACAAGAAGACGCTTTTAATACCTTTTATTTTGTTGATACACGATTGAATTGCCTTAAAGTTCTGAACATATCAAATAAAATGCAAGGCGACAAACGCAACCTGACAAAGACCGTTCAAATTTTGAAAGAAATGAGAGGCATTCCATAAAAAAAAAAAACACAAAAAAAAAAAAAAAAAAAAAAAAAAAAAAAAAAAAAAAAAAAAAAAACAAAAAAAAAAAAAAACAAAAAAAAAAAAAACAAAAAAAAACAAAAAAACAAAAACAAAAAAAAAAAAAAAAAAAACCCCAAACCCACCCGACCTATTTTTACTAATACCTAACCTTTTCATCTCCGTTTATCGGGTCAAAACCAAAATTTTACCAGGATTTTTTATACAATTCCACTTATGTTATCAAATGTCTTTTCAAAATTCAATAACAAAGCAAAACCAGTAATATCTCACACTGTAAACTTTATGATAGCCAAAAGTAATCTACATTTTTCGCCAATATAGCGACCCTAAGACGGGGCGGTGGCCAGGGTAAATTCATAGAGGGCGACAGCATAGGGGGCGGCAACAGTACAAATAAACTCATTTTGGTAAACTCCCTAATTTTTGCGCAAACCCCTGTTTTCCCTAATTTTGAAAATCTTCATCAGGGGGCGGCCCCCCCTGCCACCCCCCTGACGCCGCCCCTGCTTTAAGAAGCCGGTCTGATCATGATGTATAATTCGTCAAGGACAAGTTTCGTACGGTTTGCAATCGACTTTGTAATTATTAATTAATTTTTTATAATCTACGTTCAGGAGTGAGATGGCCCTCCAGTTTCCAATATATTACGATTTATCCTTTTTAAGGCAAGAAGTGTATTATACCTCGCCTTGGGGAAACGGACAGGATACCGTGTTCAAAAAAATAGTTAGAGTTCACGAGCGGACCACTTATTCAGTTAAAAAAGATTTATAAATCCTGATCAGTTCTCAGAGATTTATCATTGGGCTTTGACCCCAACATCTTTCCAACATTCCCATTCGTTAATCGACTTTCACATTTTCAATTAACTATCGTTATCTATCTCCGAATGGGTTGTTTGCAAAAAGACCTAGTCAATGTTCACTATTCTCCTTATATTTTTCAATGCTACAATTTTGAATAAAAAACCGCTTCAGCATTAGAATATCCTTAGGTTCTGAAATTTCATCACCATCAACATTTTCGAATAAGTTTTTTGGCTCAGAGTTGTTTTTTTAAATTAAGAAAATACCTACTACTCTTTTTCCCGTCTTCCAACCCACTGAGCATTGGCACGTATAAAAAAGCATGTCTTTTTACATAAATACCTTCAAGAACTTCTCTCAGGCTGATCATGACGTTTAACATTATTTGGATAACGTTTGCACTACATATCAAGGGAATTTATTTCCGTTACAGTTACTATCCTGTTTTTTCAGTATCTTTTTCTTCCTTAATTTAATCATTCTCCAGGTAATTTGATCATTTCCATGGAACTCCTGAACTGTTTTAACAATAATATTCTTGATCCCTTGATTAGTAAATTACTATTCCTTTTAAAAGTCTGACTCAGAAGATTTCTCGAAATATTATTTTTTTGTGTAATATGAAAAATAGTCCAACTTGAACTAAGATAGTAACCTAAAATGCACATTCGCGAAATTTGAAGATGAAATCGGATTTTTCGTTTTGATGCAGTAAACTTTATGTGTAGTATTACGTCCCATAGGATACTGTGTATAACAAAAATATCCGGATCCGGAATTTTAAAACATTGTGATTTCTATATGAAATGAATTCGATTTAAGCTTAGCCATTTCACACAGTGATTAGTATATGGACAAGCATTATTACATGCAAAAACACATATTGGGTGGGGGTGAAATTGAGGCTCCGCTCCTCGCGGAAATCCTCTAAGTCGCCCTTTAAGGAGACTTGTATTTATTTTCAAGCCTGGGCTTCAACTGAAGTTTGTGGGGACTAAGCTTATTGGTTCTTTAACTATCTAAGGCAGTCTTTTTGCAAGCATAATTCTCGGTATACGACGCGTTTTAGACTTGTGTAGTATGTGTGTTCAGAAAATGTTGGTTGAAGTTTTGTGACAACTTGGAAAAATGCATAAATATGAACCTGGGGTACCTGGACAGGAGTCTGGGTAACCACCCGAGTTACAAGGGTTCCGGCTGTGACCCTATCGCGCGACCAGAACCGGAGATGGTACCCTATCCGAGACCAGATTCTGTTTCAAATGGACACTCATCCGAGACCCAGGTCCAGGCAATATTACCAATGGATTTTTAACCTTGATTTTACATTCCATTTGAGCTATTTTATGGACTTTTTATTCCTTTTTGAGTCATTAATCAATACAAAAATCATCTTCAGGTTCAATCAATTCAGATCAAAATCAAATTCCTGTCGATTTTGTACTCTACTGAAACTGAAAAGTAAAACTTGATACCCTATGTGAGACTCAGAGACTTAGGTTGAAGTTGATACCACTATATATTGCAAGTCTCGAGACATGCGCTTTCGCGTTTTTTGTAACTCTGGTGTTATTACCCGACCAATACCCAGTTAACCCCCGCCCCCCCCCGGATTATTACTTTTTGGTTTCTTTGGAACATTCTACAGAAGATCTATATACTGATTTATGAGTATGTCTTGGTTTAGGATCAAGTCTTGTCTATCACAGTCTTAAGCATTGGTCAAACAAACTTGTACTCAACACAAGATTTAGCTCTTATTTTTATTATTTATCCAACAACAGGAAGACTTAACAGAGCCAATGTGTACATGAAAGTAAATCGGTGAATTCGTGTATCAGCGTGCAAACGTTACCATAGCCTTCGAAAAGGTTGTTGCAACCGATAAGACAACAGTAAAACGACTTTTTTACAGCTTTTTGCCAGTTTCGAGTCCCTTTTCACAGTAATTTGCACGTTTCGAGTCCGGCTTACAGTCCAAACAAAGTTTGTTTAGAACATTGTTATATGTATAATGCATAATATGTGTAGGCCCATACTTCAGTGAGGGTTTTGGTCATGAGTTTTTCTGCATGATCAAAACATTTAGCAAAAGTGCGCAGACCCAACTTCTTCTGTGTCCTGATTGATGACCGCTTCGTTACCGAATAAATTCATTTTTTGAATAAAACTACATAAACTGTAATTTGATATGACTAACGTGTGCTATTAGGTCAAATTTTGTAGAAGAAATTTGCTTAATTGATAATTTGGTTCTGGAAATCCAATGGACTTAGAATCGAATATTTGATTTCTTGTTAAATGCCACAAAACTGTGATTTTTCCTCAATGTGGCACCTAAATAATTCCTGAAACTCCCAAATTTAGCTATCAGCGTGTAGATAATTTCATTCTCTTTCAGATGAACACATTGCGTTCCAGCTTTTGAAGATCGCAATCAAAAGTTACGGCTAAAATCGGTTCGTTAGTCACATCGGCGGCCATTTTGGACGCCATCTGGATTTCTATGTTTTTCGCCATCGTTAAAAATAATCCACATCGGTTTCTGATGCCCAAGAATGTTCCCCTACTTGAATCTAGAGCAGCCCGGGCAAAATATTTCAGTTTTCAAGATCGTTGGCTTCCCTAATATTAGGTTTACGACCACTAACTCGCTCATACAACATTTATGGAAAAGGGCAACTTTTAAGCACGTTTTTCTTTCATTTTTGATAAACCTCACGGAGGGAAATACAATAATATCACACCAAACTACAAGCTAAAATCTCCCAATGACCAAATTTTGCAATATAAAAACTTTTTTTTTTAAATTTTAGTATTTTAGTGTTTTTTAGTATGAGTTACGAATCACTAAACTCACAGCACGTATCAACGCCCAGCACGGCATGCTCTATAATCGATACGCCTGAGTGTGGGCAAATCGATGTGAAATTGATAAGCGCGGAGTAAATTGCCGAAATTTACTATCCAAATGCCTTTTACTTTGAGAAAACATACCAGTCTACCATGTCAATCATTAATTAAATTCAACCCAAGATTTTGGATCCTTACGGCAGCCAGTTAGTGGTGTATAACCTGGAAATACTTTGAAAGGTTGCATTATTTTTGCTATTGGCGTCATTGGGCAAATGTAAACAATAATGTATTAAAAAGAAGCAGAGTATGGTAAATTAAATATGAGATGCAACTTTGGGCCATGAACGTACCATTGGTGCGTCGAAATTGGTAACGCTCAAAAAATAGTAGATTTTTGTACCGCATACTCAGTGTTTCTCTATGAAGGTATTCATTATACAGATTTTTGGTCAATAACTTTATTTGCAAATTCATGATTTGGAGTCGTGTTTGTATTTATTAAGCATGTTTGTGGATTATATTGCCCGTTTAATTGTTTTGCAGCTCCTACTACGTAAGCTTACGGCGTACGATCGAAGCTAAAGCAGAATATTATCGCGAGCCTGTACCGCACGCGGTAGTTTTTGACCGCCACCCATGCTCCAGGAGCAGGTCTCCCCACTAACCTCAAAGGGCAGATATTGATTTTTCCTATTTTTTTGGACTTAAGACTTTTTCCCTCTAACCTGAAAAAATAATGAAAATTTTATATATTTTAAAAGAAGCAGTAGTGAGAATCGAACCCGAGACCACTGTATCATGAGGTCAGCAAACTAACCACAAGACCAGCGAAGATTGATGTGCTTTGTTATTGTGGCCAGCACTCAATATAATGAATAGCTCCGCTTTGGAACGGTTGCCACAACCTATGCTCCAGAAGCATGAGTGGTGGTCAAAATCTCACACTTGCAACCTGTAACTAAGTCTAATAACACTACGTTCACGGTCGTTTTACAGGAAAAACTACCAACATTTGAGGGTTACCAAACACTACAACGTTTTGATATGGAATATTAGTAATGTACAAAATACTACCAAATCTCGGAATTTCGAAAAATACTAACATTTCAAATTCGACTAATGTTCGATATCGAAAATTACTAGCATTTGAAGTATACCATATTTCGACGCAGCACCATCACTCGGGAATTAGTTATACTACACGCTTTAATATGGGATGAAGAAAGTAGAAACTTCAAGCCCCAAAAGAGGAAAACGGGTGTATAGTTATAATATACTTAACGTTATAAATAAATAATACCTGACAGGACTGATTATTTATACATGTACCATAACTTACCAAAATGTGTATTCTATTATAACGAAGTGCCGGTCTTTCATCATATTTTGGTGTTTATAGAGATAAGTTTTGGTGACCGTTGCCTAAAATATAATTTAAATATGTCTTAAAAATAAATTGGTTTTAACAGTACCAATGTGGTGGTTAACAGTAATTTTCTATGCAAAACGCGTACGAACTCAGGTACGTTTAAATATGTTACAATCACGGGGCCTAAATTTTTCAAACGTTATAGTATTTGAAAAAAAAAAAATACTAACTACAGTATGTTTTGTAGGAACTCAGATTTACGATAGGCAATTTAATACCGTAAAAATACATTTCGAAACGAAACCTTTCTGACTTGTGCATGGCATTACAGCAAATTATTCAGTTATTCAATTATTCATAATGGGGTTTTTCCCTCCCGCCCAACGACGATATATTAAATGTATGTACGATAGTCACCAGCCATGTTAGTGGACCAAATAACTGCAGATAGACGCATTCAACGTCTGCAGTACGAGGTACATTAAGCTCTCAACAATCGATCCATGGGTAGCATTTCAGATTATTGACAGGTGAAGATATTGTAGTCCTGGAATTAGTCTACCTTGTCATCAGTCTATATACAATAACGAGAGTAGATAGCACCTGCACATGTGATTGCGCATACATACAATACTAAGTCTAGGGTTCAGATGATACAAAAATCTCAACCTTTTTAGGTAAGTAGGATGAGGCTATGGGTCACAAAGAAGTTCCAAGAATGCAAATAGGGTATTGCCATTTATATCGTCAAACACTACTGCATAACATCATACAGTGCTTGACGGAATCAATTGTAGTACCTCATTTGCATACTTGGGTCTTCTATATGAAACGTTTACCAAAATACCTCTTTACATCTACAATTTAGTTTTTCTAACTTATTACCATTTTTACACGATTTTGTACATATTCTATCGAATTCCCGTTATTATCCCTACCCTAAACATAATAATGTTTATGTAAAATACGGTATTTTTCATGTTAAAGTTTCGTATATTTACAAAATATATTGTACAAAATGAATATTTGCCTATATGTAAGAATGTTGATATTTAATGATAACACCAGCATCCATTCGAAAATAAGATTTTTTGACATTTCGGTATATACAAATGTGAGAATTGCTAATTATGTCAAAATTGTATTGATATCTGAAATCATGTCCATACCTTTTATATATTTTTTTTAATTTGAATTACTAGACTTATCTGCTACATTAAAATCATTACAAATTCAATGTAAAATTATTGATTTATATAATCTCCATTTTCAACTTTGTAGTTTATTTTATGGTGTTTAAAATTTGATTCATGTCACTTTTACAGGCCTATAAGTCAAACTATCGTCTGGCGAATTATTGCTGTGTTTTTCATGTGTCGTATGGCAATTAGTTTTCCTATGATTAAAGAATAATAGCTAATACATTAGTTTAACACAATACAGTTAAAAATAAAACAAAACAACAAAAAAGACTTGTATATATATTTATTTTCCGGGATATATTTCAATGTATCAAAACCTATTTTCTCGAGCTGTGTAAAGTATTGTTATTATGTATTTATAAGTTATTATGTTAACCCTCGTCTACCTGAGCCATTTTTTGTAACAAAACTCCCGAAGGGGGGGGGGGGGGGTTACCACCCCCTGTGATTTTCGTTACTGAACACCCGATTCCTGTAAATTTGGTACCAAGGATAGCATAGAGTTTTCTTCTTTCCATTGGTACCAAAATAAGTACCAACAGCCCCATTATGACGTCACCATGACGTCATATGTTGAGGAAAGTCCAAAAATACTGAATATAGGGTGGAAAATTGATATTTCGCAATTTTAGCAACTCAAACACCTCATTATAGCTCTAAAATGCTGTCGTTATATAAAACTAGTCATTTCCCATCAAGTAGAGTCAAAACCCGCATGAAAATCTGATTTTCCTAACTTTTTTGGCGAAAAATTGAATTTTTCACTGTGTGTGTCTATGGAAATGGCAGTTTTGCTGACATGCGAACTTTATGACGTCATTGTGATGTAATGCTAGGCATGTTGGTACTCAGTTTGGTATCAATGGAAAGAGGAGGACCAAAGCTATCTATTGGTTCCGAAATCAATTGTCTGTGATGTTCCTGTGTTGTGTTAGGCATGTTGGTACTTCTCTTCCGAAGGGTGGTGGTTGCCACTCCCCATCCATCACTTTGGGATCACCCTGTATCTTACCTATACCCCGGTGGATGTTTGTTTTTGGATGAAAAGGAGCGGAACATGTCAATTGACAATTACATTAAATAATTTGGCACCAAAAAAGGGGTTTTTAGAAAACCGGGGAAAAAACCTGAAGGGGGGTGGTAACCACCCCCCTTCGGTAGACGAGGGTTAATATGCATCTTTTGTTATGTTATTATGTGATGCTACCTGCAAGTCAAAGGCGGAAATTACATACAGGTAAATATAAGGAGTTAATCGATAAAATGAATAAAATTGTCATTATAAAAGCTCATAACTTTACAGTGCCATGTGTGCTAAGGCTGCTGAGATTTCAGTCCCCATGGTTATTAGGCAGGTTCGTAATAGAAATAACGCAATTTTTCTTCGATAGAACCAATCCACCAAAGAGGGCTCTCTTGTGTTGCACTGTTAATACCGCTTACAGAGACATTTTTGCCCAGAGTTTGAGAAAGAAATCAAGATGGTTTAAATATCGTCTCCGGAGTAGAGGGCTGTGCAATACTTAATTCAAATGTTTCTATCGGAGCGGTATTTTCCAAATGCTTATATCCCCCTCCCCCCCGATCCAAAATTACATGGTTATGGATTACAAGACTCCTTTATCGGCAGGGTGAACAGACCAGGGCCACCAATTTACATATAAATTCAAATATCTCCTCAGTTTATTTAGCTGTTTTATGGTTTTCCCTTTTGATAATGCAAAATTCACTCTCTAATTATTGCACTGCCCGTAAGCATCTTCTTTTGCCCAAAGTCCACTGTCTCAATTACCATAAAATTTGTATTGCACCTTATTCCAGAAATAAAAGAAATTTCTAACAAATGCACGTGTAAATTTGTGTAAGTGTTAATGGGTTTGAAAACTTTTTGAGTTTGCCCATATTATTGATGGCAATTAAAATGTTATGTGGTACCACTGGTACCATATTGAAAATATGGACTGGCATTTAGAATCCTTTGTGACGTGACTTCGTGGCTTTGTGTGATGCATATATCATAATAATTACATCATATATATCATATATCAGCATTTAGTAAACATGAGTGTGAGTGTTGATTGGTTAATGTCCCAATAATATTTTCTCCGTATTACAGAGTAAATTGTTCATTACTCACTTAATATGACCCCGTATTACGTAATTCTTATACCAAGTATCAAGTCCCTACTTTACATGCATTACAATATCTATAGATGTAATAATCTTGCGCATCTGTGGAAGAAGACTGTTTTGGTCCAGCCCCATCTGAATAGCGCAATCCTTCTAGACCGTATTCAATATGACGTCAGCCCCCCGACATGATGTTTGTGGACAAGTCATTACATTCCCTGACTACAATACATTCAGCTGTCAATCGACCCATTTTTAGCGATTGCACATGGATCCATTGACATGTGATGTATTGTAGTACTGGATTCGTCTATCTTGTCCACCAACATTAAGCTGTCGATTGAATCGGTCTATACGGCCTTTTTGTTCAACATATTGGTGTGGACTGCTGCTCAATCGCAAACCAATATTTGTTCCTAAAACTTTTCCCTATTCTCTTCATGTACAAAAACATTTTTAAAGTTCGCTTGTTGTTTTGAAGACTAGTGACCAATGTGATGTCTTTAAAAAAGAGGGAAGTTTGGGGCTTTTCCTCTGGCCTCCTACAGTGGCAGCCTGGCTGCAGAATTCAACTAATTGCCTGCACACCCCATTTACTTGTAGTCTGGCACACAGCGACCGCCATTGTTGATCACGGTCAGAAAGTAATTGAAACCACGCGACATTGGCAATCTTCATTGCGCTAGGGAGTTATCAACCGCATCATAATCGGCTGACCGTGGGAAACTCCACTAACACAGTGTCAGATAGCGTCGATTCGGATTTTTTGTACATTGCTGTACACTGGAGATTGCGCAAAATAATTGTCTATTTAAGGTGACTAGTTTTATAATATAGTTTTTATTTTTGAAAAGACTGAAAAAACGTGAATACGATACATACAAGATTTTTCCTTACCTTTATCAGCTGGCTCAATTTCGATTGCTTGCTGTCAAGTCAGGCCACACGCCAGGCACTCAGACTAGTGAGCTAAGGGGTCCTTTTTGTGGGAACCTGTTTCTAACAGATCGACCACCTGATTCTTGATTTCGCGGTATCCAAGGTACCGCGAACCCTGTTTTTTTTTTCCTTGTTCAGCCAATCGCAGAGCCCTTAGTTAAAAGAATGACGTGGGGGGGGGGGGGCCGGGGGGCCGTGGCGGGGGGGGGGGGGGGGGGGGGGGTGGCTGGCCCGGTGGGGGCCTCGGGGTCGGGCGGGGGGGGGTGGGCCGGCCGGCGGCGGGGGGGGGGGGGGTTGTGGGGCCGGGGCGGGGGGGGGGGGCGGGGGCTTGCCGGGGGCCCGCCCTGGACGGCAACCTGCTTTTTAGTGCGGAATTGCTCTCAAATTCAATAAAAAACGCCAGAAATGTTTTTTCCAAGCTTTGGAACTAAATTGAGTAATTATAGGGGATACTTCTATCGTGAATTACCTGTAATGCGTATTTCCAATATTGGTAGGAACACAAATGTTATTGGGAATTAGTCCCCATCTTAGACCACCTTAAAAAGTGATTGTTGAATAAAACTTACCGCGTAGAATCATGGGCGTAAACTAAAGTTAGAATACATCTGCTATCACGAGGCCATCCGCCCGGCCGGGCAGAGGACCGTCGACTCCCATCGCCGAGACCATTCCTCTTAGGACACAGAAGCAGCTATGGCAAGAAAGTCCGGTGGTCCCTAAAATAGCGTATGTCGCATTAGCGAACTTGAAATTGATAATGTGCTAATGTGCTGCTATATCTTCTCAGATATTTGTGTCCTTTGTTAATAAGATATCTTCGTTCTATAGAAACTATGACGGAATATCATAATTTGATGGCTATTCTTAAATTCACTCCTATATTTACTTGGAGTTGTATCCTACATGTACACGTCTTTGGTACATTTCAATATACTGTTTTATTGTCAATTCACATATGAATACTACTTAGTCTCTCGAATCGTTGTAGTACTGGTAAGAATTTGTGCATTCTCAGCTAACTTATCCATTCTCCTAATTCTAGATAAACAAAGGAGGGGTGCCGCCGGTTTCACAATGTGGCCGGTAATCGTGACCCATATACGTGGTTATTCATCGTCGGAAGTAACTCCTATAAAATTACTCGGAGCTGTTTCTGATCATCCCATGTCTTTGGATGAAAAAAAAAGTGAAAAGCATTTAACATGTACCGGTCCGCAGTCCTAGAGAACACTTAGAATAAAAGTGAATTGAAACTAAATTTCCCTGGCAATTTAGGGATGATTGCCTACTCGGGGTAAAAAGGGCCGGAACGTGTACTTAACGTTTCCCTAAAAGGTTGATTCATGCTGACCTAGCATGAAGATGCAAGCAAAATATAGTGGCTACAGGGGTATTTTTTGCGAGGACCGTTCTAACATCAATCGACCACCTTATGCGTCGATTTCGCGATATCCAATGTACCGCAAAACCGGGTCGTTTTTTCATTCCTTGTCAAGCCACTCGCAGAGCCTTTAACACAGCGTTTGGCTGCTGGGGAGTCCCATGACGTAAGCGCATGTACGAATAATATCCCACCGATTAGCGATGCGGATACGTAATCGGCGGCGCTGTGTCCCAGCATTACATATGCTATGGAGCGCAAATGGTGTTGGTGCATCATAGTGTGACTACTGTGGCCATGAAATCTTGGTCTAGGACTGCTTTGTTGGATTGGAATGGCAGCTAAACTGTAGATAGTACGACTACGATGACTGAGTTTATTTTGGCTGTATCAGTTAGTCCAACTTGTTGATTTGTACTTTTGTAGGCCTCCATATAAACAGGCCTAGTCTACTGGCCTACAGCACTCTTTCAGTTTTTTTAATTAAAATTTTAACAAATCTACTTTAGGCTTTTCCTACTAACATAGATTCATGTCTACTAAATGATAATTCGTTACCCCCCTGTTTGTTCTCACACTATCTATGTTGATTCCAATATCACATTCGGCTATCGCCCCATGGTGATTTGTGAACAACCCATAGATATGTTTCCGTATTGATACAAACATGGGAATCTAATAACTATAATAATCATAAGAATCATATATAGAGTCATTGTATAATATGGAAGATGTTTGTCCAACCTACAGCTTCCTACTATCTGGTGATCAAATCTGGCAAACAGTTTTACTACATAACAGGGAAATATGATTCGAAGAAAATGAAATTCCCGTATGCCTGAATTTGAAGGAAAACTTGGTGATACTGTTTTACATTTCCAGATACTTTCCCAAAATCGGTACTATAAATCCCTGTGACTTCCCTGAGGATATCCAGGTTTAGAGCAAGATTGCAACAACATCATTGGTGTTTTAGGCTATGTTTAATCATGATGCTTACTGTTACTCCATGGATCCAAAGAGCGACAGATGCTTGCATAAATACATTTGTTACGCATATCGGCGAAGTAACTGATTTCTGCTCAGTTTACTTTGTCTATTTATACCTTTCAATACTCTTGGGTATGTCAGTGACAAAGGTTGCCATTTGATTGAAAATGAATAAAATTGTCCATCACAATTTCTTTCCTAAATATCGTGACTATAGAATGTACATCAGCAGCATTGACTCGAGCAAAAAATAGCACTGTTGATATTCCAGTAAATCCGGCTCGGTATGCAGAGGATAACGCACTAAAAATTTCAACTGGTATGGGCTAATAAACAATGGCTCTGTACTTCAAGATAAAAAAGGATTTCCAGGTGCTCATCACCAATTAAGATCGAGTTTTTTTTTCATGAGCCAGCGCAAGATATCGTCCTCTTTCACGAATAAAAAATCTTAGGCTTCTACTGTGCGTTCAATTAACCTTGATCATATATTTCATCAATTTTTCCGGAAAAGGAACAAGAAAACAAAAAACATGAAAGAAAGTTGTTTGGTAGACGGTGACCTAACTCTTTTTGCCGAAACAACACTTAAACTTACAGTAACTTGTCCGCGTACCCCCATTTCTTTTTAAAAATTTTAGAAATTTCGAAATAACATTTAAATGAACTGACCTTTTGTATTTTCTAAATATCTGGTGGTAAATTGAATAGAAATGAGGTCCCGCAATAAGTTATGGATCTTGTTTCTGCACAAACAAATGTTAGGTCACCCTTACCAAGCAACATATCCACTCCGTGAGTTTTGTTCACATTATTTTCCTGTTTTTTCAATAAATGATGACATATACAGTCACAATTATTGAACTCACAGTAGAACCTAAAGTTTTATCGCGAACGAGGGCAGCTCAATCCAAATGGGTATAACGTTTCATATAGAAAGTCCCAAATATACAAAGAGTTGCCCATTGATCCCGTCCATGCGCCTACGCACACATCATAGCAGTGCATGACGGAATCAAAGGCAATCCTCATTTGGGGTACTTGATATTCATAGTTGAAACGTCTACCCAAACGGGGCAGGGATAACCAGTCTATAACGACTTGACATCTATTCAACTGCAGTGGACAGTAAACAAGGCTCTGCCTTTCCAACTAAACAAAGGGTAATCTGAAGTGCTTTGTCCCGCTGAATACCAGGTGGATTACTTGTCAATAATGCCAACATTTGCTGTGAGTCCATGTAGCCATAGAAATGTATGGCCCTTGACCCTGATATCAGAACAAAGAATTGAGATTGAATTTTATTCATTTTCATGATGAAAATGTGCACCTTTACAATTGCCAAAACCATAAATGGTATTAATAAATGTATTATTCTTTATAGTGGAAAAATTGTTTACTTCTGCGAAGTATGTAGTGTCTTTGATCCCATGGTCATGATGTAATAACCTCTTTTTCTGTAGTGTTAAGTAATGATTTGGACGTTAGGATTTATAATCCTTTGTAAAATTTTCGCAATAAGACCCTTATTTTTTCGGGATAATAACCCTTCGGAATAATTGAAACCTTATAATTTTTTTACGGAAGAAGAAATTTTCGAAAATAATGACCTTAGGAATAATGCGGGAGACCCCTATTTATAGTGCCTGGTTTTTTATTCTCAAACTAGACGCATAACCCCGCAGAGCCGCGCGCAAGTGGATGTAGCCTGCTAAAAATAAAACGGGGATTCCGTCTCAGTCAGTCCACGGTAAGGGTATTTAGCCGGGACTATGTTTTCAGTTTCTAGACTATGGACCCATCTTTTCACATTCTGCGGGGACAATGATATTAATTATTAAAGAAAAATATACAGATGTTGAATCTTAAAAAGAATTTTATATGGAATAACAGCCAATTTTGGAAAAATAAAGAGTGATGACTCACGCATTGATTGGTTATTATTTTGCTTCGGGGGACCCATCAGGTTAAAAAATGACTACGTATCCCTACATTGGAAAAAGCAACCGATTATCGTCATCGTACGTCGGTTTTGAATTCAGAGGAAAAAAGGTAAATTTGTACTTGTTTAGACATAATCCACGGTGTCTTTTGGAAAAAAATAATAGAACTTTGGACAGAGAGGCGTCATGTACAGACTTTGATTTAACATTAGTCGGATTTATATATATCGGTCGCCCCCGAAGTGCAAAAATGATTAGGATACCTGACACGTGATCTGGGTACCTGACACGTGACACCAAAATTATTCATCTCGTTACCGCCCCCTTTATAACTACAATACGGCAAAAGCAGCAAGATTCTGTATTCTGTTGTCACAGCGTAATCGATCAACATGTGAAGAATATACAAGTGGTTCTGTACAGGGAGGGTAGGGACACGATCTGCTCGATTTGGGAAGTGGGGATTTCCAAACGGTAATTTGTGAAACGCTACATGCAGTTCGATGGCCCAGTCTCGGTCCAGTGACATTAAAAAAAATCATCTCGAAACCTTGTTCAAAAGATCTAGTAATATCATGATAAATTACGAAAAAAATATGAAGTTCAAATCAATCATGTTCTGTTACATTACCGGTGCATTAACTCAAAACTCCAGAAACTTCCCCTGCAAACAAGTAATTCTCTATCAAACATAATACCCTTGAACATACGGGCCATGGCTACAGAGCTATGCGCTCTTTAGCCATTCGCACCGATACACTCTAATCACAAAACAGCCCTATTATAATTATTTTCTATTACCTTGCTGCCCCATTATTGAAAATGCAGCATCTGATTGGTCAGTTACTAAAAATTTACAAATAATGCCATTATTCTGCAATAAGGGTCGCCAAGCATCTTCTTAATGATAAAAGCTTTTTCGAGTAATAGAATAGAAATAAAGGGTTTGCAGTTTTATTTATGGGCTCATTAAGGATCCTCGCCTTGAAAAACTAAAATAATGGATCGGCTGCGCCTCGTCCAGGTATTTATTTGTTTACGACCTCGGACACAATTATTCGCCATAAAAGGATACTGCATCACCCTTTATTTTCTTATTATAACACCCCAAAACCATTGAAAATCCTGGTTAAGATTTGTTTCAGGAACAGCAGCAAACGGATTATTGTATTCCAAATTAGACAAGTTTGAAATCAAAAATTCATAAGGCTATGTTGACAGTCTAGTCCAGCATCAGTGACATACGAGCTAAAAATATTTGCAATGCAATATATGTTAAAAAACTATCTTAAGCATGGAAAAAAGAAAGAACTCAAACAAAGAAAAAAAAATACTATTTTATAAGCACTAATTGAACACGTCGCTGACTCGGCTGGGTAGAAGTAATCACAACCTCTCTATGAGCCAATGAAGCCTCAGTTCCCCTAGGCAAAGTTCAGCGAACTGTGTTTTAGTATGAGATGCAACCCATCGTGTCACCTCTAGTAACTTGTCGAGGTACGGGGCATTGAGTGGAAAAATTGGATGTTGAATTGGTGAAAAGTAAAAGTAACCCGAATTCTATTGAAACATGTCTTCTCGCAGAGAAAAATCAATAGGCTGAATGAAATCATTCAAGTCAACTCTCAAACATTCGACTAATCGTATTTGCTTAATAGTATTCATGTCAAACGTTAGTTGAAATTGTTTACTGACTTTGAGGTTTGAGGCATCCGTCTTGATCTGTGTTTTGGATGCGAAGGAAACAAAAGGTCTTTTTACTCTTTAATCTCCTGAATACATGAAAAGCGAGGATAATCTTCGTTTTCGTTTTTTTTTTCCATGAAGCAGGTGAATCGAGCACATATCGCCCTCCTCTCCCAACTAATGGATGCTGTCCAAACCTTTTCCTGCGGTGGCACAATGGGTTGAATCTATGTATTGATATAAGATCGCCAGAAACAAGTTGCACCTAAACAAAACATTGATTACTCTCTGCCCATTATTCCAAAAAGCGCGCCTCTTGATGGTGTTTACTGCCCATTATTCTGCAATAATGGGTCGCGATTACGCTTCTAATGCGTGATCCAAGCGCACA
Organism: Ophioderma brevispina; assembly: GCA_023653785.1. Classification (NCBI taxonomy): domain Eukaryota; kingdom Metazoa; phylum Echinodermata; class Ophiuroidea; order Amphilepidida; family Ophiodermatidae; genus Ophioderma; species Ophioderma brevispina. The sequence continues at coordinate 58,318 of JAMKCH010005757.1, forward strand.
TTCTTTTCGGCGCGTGACGCATCACTAGAAGCGCACACGCTAACATTTACGCGGGAAGACCAAGCGCGTCGCGCTAAAAGAGTAAACACCTGTGCGATTTTAGTAGGAAATGGCCGTTTTCTGGTATTATTTACTTTTTACGGTAATGAATAGAAATAAGGGGGGGGGGGGGGGGGGCGGGTGCGATGTTCACTTTATGTCGAATAAATGTGTCCCGGCAGTATTAAACACATTTGATTTGTTTAAAATGGGTCTGGCTTCGCCTCGACCATGATTCATGTTTTTTATTGCTCGGACAAATTATTCTCCCATAAACATGAACATCTTACCCTTTATTTCTTAAAATATTGAAGTTGATCGCCATGCGTTACAGGCTGAAGAGAATTAGTTCCAACAAAGGCCCCGAATTTTGATAACCATGACAGGTCAAGCGACAATTATCTCACATTCGTCTAGCTGCGTTGATGGTATGAGGACATAAATAAAAAGTACTGTAATGTATGTGAATGGAAACGGGTATTGATAGTTGATAATATACAGGGCGAGTCAAAAAAAATTGACCCGGTGTGTCCGCCCCATTTTGAGTTTTAATAAAATATTTCTAGAATAGTGGTTATCATCGAAAAAAAACTATTTCATTATCTTTTAAATTACTGCAACGATTAATTCCAGGCGGTTAAATATAGGCCGAGATACAGTATTTCGAATCAGTGTCTCCGCTTTTACCCCTATCCACGATTCCCATTTGAATGCGCGGCGCCGCCGTTCATTTTAATGTGAATCCGTGGACAGAGCAGAAAACCGACTTTAAAACTTAGTCATACTTCAAATTCAAATGGAACAAAAGAAAAGAAGGTTAAGAGAGGAAATCCATACTTACCTCCTCTGCGCTTCCCGGCCACTCCCTGCCTGTCCCCCCCTTTGCCCCAACACTCTCCTTACCCCCCATGTATATAACCAGCAAATACCTGCGAAAAAAAAATAGGACATGAAGGACTAGGTTATTCGCGAGACAAACAAATAAATGGATTTTGATACTTTTAAAGTTGTACATGACTTCAATCAATATGGCAGCAAAAACGTGAACATCTTCAAAAATAATTGACACAACGTATTATTACAGCCTTCAAATCGAAATCAAGTGGTCATGACATTATAAATCGTCGCGTGAATGCAAGAACAACGTAAAAGTGACATTTTGTCGAAATTGATTTTTTGGTGAATTTTGACAGGAGGTTATTCGCGCATAATTAAACTATGCCCTGTGAAGAGATGTAAGATTAAAAAAGTTTTAATTAGAAAAAAAAAGTAACGTTAGTGCTGCAATTCGGGTTTCAGCGTTAAGCAAGACCAACGTAAGTGGCATTACGTTGGTCTTGCATTGAGCAATTTTGCCCCTTTTCAGTTGAAGTCTTGCAATAAACATATTTGCCCCTTTCAGTGCAAGACCAACGTAGTGCCACTACGTTTGGTCTTGCATTAAACAATTTTTTTCCAATGCAAGACCAACGTAAGTGGCACTTACGTTGGTCTTGCATTAAAATGTTATGAACCTTTTCCGTGCAAGACCAATGTAAGTAGCACTTACGATTGGTCTTGCATTAAGCATTGTACACCTTTTCAGTGCAGACACTTAAGTTGGTCTTGCATTAAAACTTTTTTTCAGGCAAGACCAACGTAAGTGGCAATTACGTGGTTGTGCATAAACTAGAAAATACTGATTTCACTTACGTTCTTCTCTTTTGTAAATAAATATGGAATCACGTTGTCAAGTAGAAATGATTTCATTTATTCATACAACTAATTCTATTGTAGTAGAACTGCTATAATTATGAACACCACCAACCTCTAGAATCCGAGTAGAAACAACCAAAAATGTTCTCCTGCAAAAGTAGTTCAAACTGCACTTACGTTGGTCTGCATTCAACCGACGAACTGTACCTTTGATCCTAACCCATGTACAACCTACATTCAATTTGTTTTTAAATGCGCCTAAAGCGAAATACAACTAATATGCGCAAGTTGTCCAACATACCATTGGAAGACATTTTTCACATATATTGCACTCAATTTATACTTTGACCCATTTTCTTTCTAGGGATTACTGATAATAACTTGGTTATGATCATAGGTACATTTGCATTCTTTCATTGACACAATAATTTCTACTGAAGGTAATATTTAGTATTGTGTCAAGGTATTTTTGAAAGTATTCACGTTTTTGGCGGCGCAATATTGATTGGCGTTATGTTACAGTTTAAAAGTAGTCAGAACAATTTATTGTGTCTATTTATTGTGGTTTTTGGGACATTAAGTTTCAGAAATTAAATTCAGGCTTTCTGAAAACTGTTAATTTTCACGATGGCGGCCAAAGCCTCGTGTGATAGTTATAGCCAACTCATAGTAAGCGGCACTGGCACATTTTCACAAACTATGAAATTTCTTCAATTTGCCGCAAATGATAGTATAGGCCATTGGAAGAAAGAATATATTTACACATCATTTAAAAATACACATACCCCAAAACAGATAGGGACATTGTCTGAGGATAAAGGGACATCAGGTAATTTGTAGGCCAAATTCTTAAGGTTCCATAACTTTAATCAACAAATGTGTAAAACTGTGTAAAACTGTAATCTTTTTACTTATTTATAACAATTAATAAAAAACACAAAGGTTATAGAACGATCAAACAGTGTGTAGCGTGGGAAACATGCATACGGCATGCGTGTTGTTGTGTTACTTGTGGTGTTAAACGCCATTTTTCGTCGTCTGTGAATTTAAGTCGCCGGCGACGTTAAATTATAAAAATCGTTTGTTTACCATAAGGAAGTGATTGGTCTTAATCATTTGGGTGAGGGCTTTTATATAAAAGCCTTCAAAACCATGCAAAAATATAAATTTTGAGAAATCTTGAGGGCGCACTATTTTCAAAATGTGCCGGGGTCTCTTTAAAATATTCAGGATTTTCGTCAAGATTCGCTGTAGTGTAAACACTGGCAACCTGAAAATTAGAATCTCTGGGCCGCTCTCCCCTGTCGCTAACGTGCCAAGGAATTTAAGCATCCGTTCATTCAATATACTCATAACTATTAAAGGAAACTGTGAACCAGCAAACTACTAGCCAATTCTTCTGATGTTGTGCGTTTGGTGCATGGAGCTATTATTATACGTATGGAATAGAGATTTGGCTTGAACATATACCAGGTGTCTGTTATATGAGAACAGCGCAACCCCGATTCAATATTGGGGCTAAACTAACATTCCAGGTCAACCCCATTGCACCTGACAGGACATTTATGTCAGCGGTGGAAAATGCAGGTATGGTTACATTTTTTTATTATGGTAGTTAGATGCATCCTGTAGCGAAGCTGCATTTATTATTCTCGCTATGCCCAAAATTGGCCAGAGACCTACACCTACCTGAGAACACACACACGCACACACATACATACAACATACACACACCCCCGCGAGCACACATACATCCACCCGCGAGCACACATACCCACACACCCACCCGCACACCGCGAACGAAAATGGATTATTGGCTGTAGGATATCATAATATGTTGACATTATGTGGAAATTTCATATTGTTATTGCATTATACATGTTATAAGGAGCTGGAATGCAATGGGCAATGAGCTGTGTGACTATGAAAAAAAAGTATTACTAGCCATTATGATACTGGCAGTGGAGGTCCTTTCTCATTCCTATCATTATAATATCTCAGGGCGTGGTTGCAGTAAGTAAATTCGGGCCTCTTGTATTTTTCCCACACAGCAATTAGTATAATTAATATTGGTATTTCATGCGTGTAATGATTGCACTCGGCATTCGCCCCTTTGCAAAAAACGTTTACTATCTTGTTTATTACGGTGTGACTATAGTAACGCGTAG
>JAMKCH010005758.1:0-57571 GCA_023653785.1 Ophioderma brevispina
CCCACTTCCAATAACACTGAGATTCCATCAATTGCAAAGGAATTGTTTTACACTTTTATGTATTTTAAGTCAAGACCCACTTCACCAAATGAACCCCAAGAAAAATACACCACAAGATAAATAACTCTTGGACGTTCATACATACATCCCCACAATAACTATAGCTTCCTAGTGATTCCAGTGTTTTTTGATTTGGCCAAATTTATCAGAATAGTCCAATACTTACTCTACTCCACATTTGTACTTATTTTATACAGCAACAAAACGGCAAAATCCCAACGTAAATAAGTAGTCAGGCTCTCTAATGCAACAATTGGGATTGCCACCCCATTATATTTAGTTTCCAGAGAAATAATCCTGTACCCTTCACAACCTCATCAGAAATATGGAATAGCGCCATCACAGACAGTGCATTATTGTTTGGAAACCTAAGGCGTGTGATGTGAATGTAAGAAAGAAACAAGCTACTCATCCTATAAACAATAGACTTAATAAGATATTCTATTCTTATTCATTAAAATGGGTCAAACTTTTGAATTTTCAAAGAAATCACTAAGTATGAAGTAGTGTCTGACATCAGTTGGATAATTTACTACATGTTGTATACTTTAACCCTTTAAATTCCTGAGATAAACAAGGTCCATTTAGTGAAAAAAAGTTTTAAAAAAGTTTGGTAGAAAGACTCTTCCATGACTGTGTTTGTCCATGGAAAACAATTAAGGATGGTAATTAATTTCTGGTCACACAGGTACCATGCTTTAATACACATGCCTTTAAAATTCATAGTGAGGGACAATAACCTAATAGTGCAGTAGTGGTGTGTACTCCTGTAGGATTTTCATGCTAAAATGATTTTGTTTTGTTTGCGTTTTGGTTTCAGTAGGCCTAGAACTGTCAGAAAATGATGGGGTTCCCCAAATTTTCCCTCAAGGGGGTAAATGTTAGTACAGGGAAAAATTTGAAATCAAGTTAAATTGTAATTTTAATGTACTCCAATGTGTTCATATCCTTATAAGGATAGAAAAAGTATATATATCTACCTTGGTTTCCAGTGGTAACGGCCAACCTCTTTTTCTGTGTGGGGGCAAAGTGAATTTTTTTTTTGTGGGGGAAAAAGTGAAATTCCTGGGTGAAAATGACAAATTTTGGAGATTTTAAACCAATTTTGGCCCAAATCGCTGATTTTCCCCCAAAATTTGGTGATTTTTGGTTCCCAAAGCGCTGAGAATTTTGTCAAAAAAAATCTGTCAATTTTTCTTTCGGCCAGGGGGGAGGGGCAAGAAGAACAAAAATTTAGGGGAAAATGGCCACCCATTTGCCCCCCCCCCAGTGCCCGCCACTACTTGGTTCAAACCTAGTTTAAGCAGTATAGCCCCATAATGGTTCAAGGCATCCGGGGGTAAATGCTCAGATTGTTGCTCGAGTGGTTTTGTCTTGTAATATGAAGCAGAAAATGCATTTGAAGTGATTGGTGATAGCACCATTTGCAAAATCCAGGGAAAAGCTTGTTGGACCTATAGACCATGTATACCCTTGAACATTTTTGCAGGTTACATTATCCAACAAAAGGCCATACACTTGTAGTAAAATAGGAACATTTTTTGTCCTATGAGACAATACAAACAAACTTGTCACAGTTTTAACAAAGTGATAATCAGGAAATTTTATCCTAGGATGACCTTGAAATCATTCGTTTCAACTAAAGGTTAGAACAAGGCCAATGTATACTTTTTCTAATCCTAATAAGGAGATGAACATGGTGTAATGTACATTTAAAAACCAATTTGAATTATTTCAAATTTTCCCCTGTATTAACATTGTTCCCCCTTGAAGAAGGGGGCAGGAGTTTGGAAATTTGAACCACATATTTCGGAAGTTCGGGCCGTTGAATCCATAACCGCAAGAAAATCACTTTTTAGCACAAAATCTATGGGAACTGTTTCAATGGCATAACCTTACCAACTTAATATTTTGTTCACTCGTGAGATTGATTCGTGCATTGCACTAGCAAACTTGATTTCAAGACTTTCAAGATTGTTCTTTCAAATAGCAAATTTAAGAAAACTTTGTTTCATTTCGCAAAATGAGAAACGCTGGATCTGACAAAAAAAGATAGCATTGCTGATTTTTTCTTTATGCAGGGTTGACTAGGGGAAATCCCTAATCTAAAACAAAATGCATTTATTAAACATATTGTTGATTGTTTAAAAGTCCGTCTGGTTGGGCAGTCATTTATACTGGTTTTTTGGTGATGTTTTGAATCAATCCACAATGCATTGCAATGTGCCATGACTGTCCTAGCTACAAATAACAGAGGGATAGAAAGAGTTCAAAAAAGTTTAGAACCCACAAGTCATTCATGATCATGAAAAAAAATCCCCTAAGTACTGAATCTTGGGGTGTGAAAATTAGTGTTAAAAGTCAGTGTTTTATGTGTTTAAGGAATAGTATTTTTGTGGGTGATCCACATGACATTGTTGAGGTGAAATTACAAAAACTGGTGCATGTGGGATGACTCAAAACCCTCTGGGTTCATGTCAAGAAATATCAGAAAAGGGGAAATCTAGATTTGTCATTGACCTTGGGAAACCACTATTTCATGTTCTACCAATTCAAGGTCATGGGTAATGGGCAAGGTATTATGATTGTTATCAGGCATTCACCATAGTATACAAAAGTAGGAAGGAATTATAAGAAAAAATGTGGAAATCTACCAATGAGGCTATATTTAGGGAATCGGGGGTTGTGGGTTATTTATGGACTCCCTCTGGCGCTGTGCTAACCGGTGCCAGCAGAAGCCTATTATTTTAAAAATCATCAAAAGTAGTAAGGTAGAAGGAAACCTTCAAAGTGGGGGATCTGCTATTAATAGCAGGCTTGATTTATTCCATGCAAAGGTACAATGAGCAAGGAATTCTGGGTTTGAAAAAAAAATACATCTCATCAGTCATTTTGTAATTTACAAAAACAATTCCATAGGAATGGCCACAGTGACATCACAGTGTAGTTAGGTACATGACATAGCAGCCCCAGTCCAGACTAAGACAAAATTGATCCGGGTCCAACTTGACTAGGCAAGCTTATCGTGTATGTGAGACACACGGCACTTCTTGCTCGCGCACTGATTACCGCAAGAGGAATGATGAGTACACCACTTTGTGGATTCCCATGCGCATTGGAATCGACAAATGTGCATTTGATCAGAAAGCCACACTTCCGTGGCACAGTATACAGCAGTTGATATTATGATTATGGTATAAACCCCAAGGAAGAACTTCAGGAATAGTAATGGGAAATGCAAAGCAAGAAATTTCTTCAAAAAAATACACTAACCCATTTACCTGGGGATATGGAAGAGACATAGATGCAGCCAGTTGTTCTCACCAGCTAAGTGTGAAAAGTTGAAAGGTGAAGTAAGCAATGTTCATTTGATCTGATGTAATATGACTCATGTGAAACTATTTCGGTCCCATAGTTAGAGTGAAGAGGGGTTATTTCACTGAATGATTGGTAGCACAATGATAAGGTTAGCATGCAAAAGTAGAGGGGAAAGGGGACATGAAACTATCTGACAAATGGGACTCTAAAGGTGCAATAAAAGGCACTCATGATAAGGAAAATTAAAAAAATCACAAAAAGGATTTGTGCATTACTCAGACCCATCCTACCTATGAGTAACCATAACCTATACCCGCGCCGTTATTGAATCACTACCAGGTTATTACAAAATGGCAAGCTTTATATTAAAATTATTTTCTACAATCTATTACAAATGGACCCCAGAACTGGAAATTCCTGAAAAATATTTACCCCATGACCCACCAAAAACCGAATAATATGCTGTACAGTATATCTGTGGGAGGATGTTTGAGGGTGATGATGAACTTAAAAAAGTAATGCAACATATTGTCACAGGTACTGCTCATATTTTTAATGTAATATATTTATTTTCATTCGTTTGTTTATAAAGGTGGTTGTTACGATTATGTCTATTATGTGCTCTAATTGATATGAGAGCCGGCCACTTGCACATACACCCCATTCAAGTACCATGGGAACAAAATTGCGGTTTTGTATGGTAGACGCAATAATGCATGTTGCAAAGCCCTATTCAATACTGTGTACTAAAGTGGTTAAACACAAAACGGCGGTTTTGTTGTTTATGCCTTGGGAATGAAATGGATTTAGAGGGCTCAAAATTTCAGGACGACAATGAGAAAAATAGGCCTTCATTTGATATCAAAATCGATACTTACTTCCGGGTCAATCAGGGGGTCCCAAAAGCGATCGGAACACGCCCCTTTAAGTGCCACCTAACTAGTGACAAAAGTGGATGGATTAAAATATAAGCTTTAAGGTGCATGTTCCCATCGTCTTGGGAACCACCTGATTTAACAGGAAGTTTATTGATTTTGATATCAGGAGAACGGCAAGTTATCCGTATTTTTCTGTCCTCCTTGAATTTGAGTTGTCTCACATTAATTTCATTCCTAAGATAGAAACAAAAAAAAAAACACAATGTTTTAGTGGTTAACATCAATCTTGCAGAGTATTGAATCGGGCTTTGCATATGCATTATTGCTTCTAACATCAATACAAAAACCGCAAGTTGTGTTTCCCCAGTTACTGATAGGGTACGTGCAGTGTTCAGGCTCTATATAAGTAGAAAACACAATAATAGACATAAATCGGATAAAGCACCTTTAATCAGCACGCCTGTGTAAAAAAGTGTACTCCTATCTTGGTGCAAACCTATCAGCACCAACCCTATAAATCGGATAACCACCTGTAATAATGCTATGGGGGGACAAATTGACAATTAAAGAGACAGAGGCATTGGAAAGGGTTGTTGAGACTGAACTTGAATACAAAAAGCAGCTGAATTAAACAATTTCTAAAATGTGGAGTACTAACATTCTATTGGTACTCCTTTGTCAGAATTGATTTAGAAACTCTAATAAATTGTCAAAGATTAAAAAGATTAATCTGGTCCTGACTGCTTTGAAATTACTATAGGAAGTGGAAAGGGGGATTTTTTTTGTATTTGTGTATATCTATAACATGGTAATTTCAACTCATGTTTGTGCATAAGTCTAGCCAAAAATTTGGCTTCCATTGCCCGCACTTGTATTTGGATGTTTAAACAATTTTAAAGTACTCAATTTAATGCGGTTGTCTACAAGGAGTGTGGATCATCATCTCGGGAGAGAGCGATGTTTATGTAAACTGTGCAATCAGACATTTAATACAGTAGACATTGGTCAAAGACAAACTCAGTGGTTTTATTGCTAAGGTCTAAAAACAATAAGAATGTGAATAATAATACATGTCATCGTAACAGCGTCCTGGCAGGGCAAACTCTTTAAGCGTACAGTAGGATTAATGTACTGGCTATGTTGCCCTGGATAGATTTTGTTGAAAAATGAAAGGGAAAAAAGAATTAACATAAATGCCATTATTTTTTCCCAAAAAATTGAGCTTTTTCAATTTTTTTGGTTTTAAATTCTCACCGACTTTATACAGGGAATGGGTATGGTCGCATATAGAGAATGCATGTATGTAAAGGGAGTCGAAAGGGTACACATACCAAGGTCAAATGCCATTAAGGTTCAACTGGGGCAGAGAGTAGAGAGTACAAGAAAAGGGGGGATTACAAAAATACACGGGCAACACTAAGGTATCAGAAACCACTTGTTTTGTGAGGGGATATGGGCAGAGAGAGTTGGCAGTAGTACATTTTTGGTCATCTCCTGATCATCAATAAATACTCTGTCCAGGAGTTATTTTCTCCTTTTCGCTGGGTTTTGCCCGTTGCTAATGCGTGTGCTGCTTGTACGCACTCACAATACGCGCCGTTTGGATCGTTACACGCGACCGTGATTTGTTGATTTAAAATTAGTGTATAGTGGTGCAACTTGTTGGCTATGCTAAAGCACATCATGAATTGCTGTGCAATGGTAGTGAACTGAGCGACAATTGAAGGAAATAAAACACCTGACATATAACCAGGAATCTGGTAACGCTGTCAAATTGGAAAGTCTTACCACATCTGGCAAATGCTTTGGCACACAAGACAGCAATTAAATGTTTTCACTATTATTAGTAAACACTGAATTTTATTCTTTCAGAACAATTCTGCTGGAGTTGAATGGATTAGCAGTTAAACTACAGGTAAGAGAAACCATTTTGGAGTATCATAACAAATGCCGCTTTGTTTTGTATATGAAATCATTTTACACTAAAAAAAGAAAATTTTAACTCAGTGGACCAAAAAACAGAACATTGACAAAACATGTTAAAAAATTTCTTTACAGGTAATAATAAAATAGTAATCTTTTAAAGTTATTAAAGGTGGGTGTGGATTCATGGTTCAATTTATATGCAAGAACATCACCAAAACATCTGATCACAAATGTGGGTTAAATCTGTCCAGCAATGTCCCTTCCCCCACATATTACTAAAGGTCCAATTCTTAAAGAAAAGGTTGGGATATACTACTAAAAAAAACATACAATTTGAGAGAAGAAAAACTACACATGTTCTTTGTATACTGAATAGAAGTGTTTCAAAAGGCCACATCAAAGTCCACTTTTCTATGAAGCATTTTACGAAAAAAATGTCCATATTGAGGAAAATCCGACACCCACCGTATTCAATATTGGCTACTGGGCCTGTGTTATGATCTCCACTGGAACATTTGCAACAAAATATGAAATTTCTCAATTGCTCTCAAGTTATCGTTCTAGGATTCTTGGAAAAAATACAAGACATATATTTTGCACACAAAAAATCTCATACCACAAAAAAATATGGAGCCTTAAAAAGAGGCTAAACAAATCCAGTTTTTAGCCAAATATTGGGGTTGCCGTAACTTTAATCAAACAAGTGTGCCCATACATGTATGAATTCACAGACTCAACACATTAAAACCACAGAAATGTCACAGGACTGTCAAACAGGAGCTAACAGGGTGGATGCCCAGAGCAACTCGGCATATGTTGTCTTGTGTTTAATGCCATGATACATTGTCTGTTGAATTAAAACACTCCGGAGTGGTTTCATTATAAAATTCATGTAGGTGTACCCATAATGGTGCTGATTTGAGCTTAATCAATTTCAGGTGAGGACTAATCCCATATAATAGCTCAAACTAAAATTGAAAAACCCCGGAAAAAATAGGCACTTCTGTTAACTTTAAATATTTTCCAATGGTTGCACCAAAAAATCAAACAAATTGTTTACCAACTTTTGGCCTTTTTTTGACTTTGGTCAACCAAATAGGGGCCACAGTCGCTCTAGGCGAGATTCCCAAAAGGGGGGGGGGTTTAGGAGCAAAGTATTGCCTCGGAGGAAGCCTCCGACGGGTCATGTCGCACGCAAAAAAAATATCTTAGCCGGCACGTAAATATTCACAGTCATTTATAATAACAAACCTCCACAGGAAACATTTATAAGCTTGCCAACGGGAGAACGAAGAGAAATCTTTATAGCCAATATTAGCAGTATTGATCGATCAATATCATATCTGGGATCACTCTTTGTCTCGGGGGGGCCGTATGTGGTGACGCTACATTTATCTCATTTGTAAACAGTTATTTAATTCATGCCCACACTTAAAATTATGAGGCCATCGATAATTTGGTTCGTTGTGGAGATTGACAATGGGGCATTGAGTACCAATTAAGGGATTACATTGGGTGTGAGTAACAAAGTCCGTCCACCGTAAGGAAGGTCAGTGTTTATTTGAGATATACAGACTCGCCAGGAACAGTTTTAGACCATGCACAAGTTAATGTTCTCCGGCGCAATATCTTCCTCGTAAAAATGCGGAATCCCGCCTAACTTCCAAAAACATTGCCTCTAGTTCTTAGATTTCCAGGGTAAAGGTAAATGAGGAAATTAATGTGCAAACAATGTACTATATTCATCAGTGTTCTGATCAAGTTTTGGTTAGGATGCCCCCTGGATGACATTTGACCCCAACCTGACCTTTTTATGTCAATCACGGTGTGCTAATACTTCACCAAGATTGAAATTTCATGCCGTGCATAAATGAGTCACAACTGAGGTGTTGAAATTTGTACTTAATAATTTTTACCACACATACTTGCATGTATGCATGCACCACCACGCACACACACTGTGCGGGGGGGGGGGGGGGGAACTCATTTCAGTGGGTCCCAGTATAAAGTGTTGGTTGGACAATAATTAAAACATAAGCTTAATGTAAATTACATGTACATTAATTATATGAAAGAAAAACAGACATGAATTTGCAGCATTTATGAAACAATGGAGATGGTTAAGGGTAAAAATGAGATTCTAAACCATCCATAAATTAGATCATAGAGAGTGGAATTCAAAAAAAAATCAATCAATAAATTTCTTGATTTGAAACACAATTAAAAATTCCACAATATTGGTATCAAAGAAACATTAAGGAGCAATCTGATAAGTGAAATCTTTATTGCACTTGAAAGGAAAAAACATTAAAATACATTCATGAGTACATTACTTGCATGCAGTAAGCAGCAGAAAAAAAAAAATATGGTGAAAATAAGTCGTGGTAATGACCAATGCAAGGGCTGCTTACAGGTGAGAAGTTCGGGCGGGCTTTTTTTCAAAAAACATGTTGATTCATGTACTTTCAGAAGGTTATATTTTAAATATTGATGAAAATCAGGTCAATTGTTAAGGACAAACAGTAACACTTGATAGCACCCAAATAGGTCTTGGTCCTCGCGTTATTAGATCTTCTGATCCATATTTATGTTGTACTAACGAAACACGAGGTTTCAAGGAGCCGCATGTCTCGTTCTCTCAAGATTTAGCCCTGGCTTATTAGTGCAGGATGGTGGTTCCAGCATGGAAATCACACATGACCAGAGGGTACTTTAAAGCAATAATAGCACATTTTTTTAAGAGCGCCCACATTTTCAAAATTGTAGATTTTCACACGGTTGCATTTGTAATGGCTAGTAAAATATACTGTGAATGGTTATTAAGCTCGAAAATGGTCTATGTGTCACACACGAAGGAATTTTGTAATTAGAATAATATTATCGGAGCTCTACGGATAGAATTCAACGGCTGCGGAAAAGCCTTCCCCACTGTGAAATAGCCGGAACATAGCGCCATGTACGTGGTACGCTCAATCAAGTCAGTAGAGGTTATTTCTCGAGGTGGCACTATTTCTCAGGGACGGACATAAACCTTAGCATTTCCGCTCTGCTGTAAGTCCAATCTGGGATCGGGTATAGTTTCCAGGACAATTACCAACGTAAACTGTGCAAAAATACAACAAATTTTGAAAATTGGGGCGCTCTTCAAAAAATGGCCTATGTTTAAAGCAATATTACTAGCACATTTTTTTGAAGAGAGTTGCCCCAATTTTGCAAAGAATTGAGATTTCTTACACGGTTGCATTGGTAAAGGTAGTAAACTATACATTTGAATGGTTAAGCTCGAAAAATGTCTGTGGTCAACAAAAGAAGGAATTTTGTAATTAGATAATTATTATCGGGGATTCCCGTAAAATCAAACGGATGCTGGAGGAAACGGCCTCCAATGTGAAATAACTGGGAAGGGAAATAGCGCCATGACTGTCTACGCCTCATCCATTAGTGTTTTATTGGGCTCAGCACGTCAAGTGAGAGGTATTTCTCGAGTGGCATATTCCTCATGGAGACATAAACTTAGCATTTACAGCTCTGCTGGTATGAGTCCAATCTGGGATCCAATTTCTAATTACAAAAATCGCTTACTTTTATGATAAATACGCATTTTTTAGCATTCTAGTGCGCAGGTATAGTTTACATAGACAATGACCAAAGTAACTGATGAAAATACAAATTTTAAAATTGGGGTGTGCTCTTCAAAAAATGTGCCATTATGCTTTAAGGGGAAAAAATAGTAGAACCTGCGGAGGTGGATCCCCTATTTCCTAGCCAGATCAGAGGGGTGTGTGAATGCTGTTTGTTGCTGTTCATGTGCACAGGAGTGTGTGGTAATGGTGTAATCCACTGCGAGATTATGTGTTTCTTTACATGGTCATCAATTTAGAGCCTGACCGGCAATTGTTTTAATAGTCAACATGATGGGGAAGTTAAAACCAGTGGTGTATAACATTGATCAAGTTATGTACCATTTACCTTAAGTTGCTGCAAGTAAAGGTGCCTGTTGCTTAAATGGCAGAACAGTACATGTAGCAAATTTGGTAGACGTTTTCAATAGAAGTCCCAAAAGATGCAAATGAGGTATGTTTTTGTTCTTAGCAGTAGTGCACAACCTCATACAGGCATGACAGAATCAATTGTATGTAATACCTCATTTGATTCTTGGGAATTCTTATATGAAAGTCTACCAAATCGTAACTGTTGTAGGAATCAGTGATAAATGACTGCCTCCTAGTGTGTAGAGTGTTGCAGTTGCGTTGCATTATACTGTAGAATATATTACTGACACAAAAGTAATAAAGTAAAATTTCTTAGTAGTGTGGTCCACCAAAACACAACAACATAATTTCTTAAATTTTGAGAGCAAAGGTTTAAAATTAGAACTTCAACCAAAATTACAAAGTAAAACCGACCTAGATTGCCCGGGAGTTTTAAAATTTTCAGGAAAAAAAAAAAGATTGTCTCAGTAAAAACTTGGTTGGATTCAGCTACAGACAAGAAAGGTACTTCCTCAGCTGCCTAAGACTCATCATTTCCACAAGAGTGATAAGTGCTGCAATCAGTTGTGCATTGACAAGGGGAACATCAGCCACACTCACGATCAACAAAAGAGCAATGTTATGTACACCAATGTTGCCAGGGTCTGAGAGATTGCAATAGAGGTGTGTGGGAGGAGAAAAGAAAAAGTACATGCAAGTGTAAAGCCAACTTGTAGAGCGTATCCTCACATTTCAGGAGGAAAGAACGGAACTGATGTGTTGTCTGGGATTAGATAACTATCTGAACGGTAAACGTTAGTGATGGTGAGGGGAAGACGCAAGTTAAAGTGATATTTTGTGTTAAGCAAGGAGGTTTATCTCAACAGTGATAAAAATTTGCCCCTGTTTATTGAATTTGTGCAAGAAGAAATTTGAAATTCCTTCAATTTAATTAAAATTAAAAAAAAAAACCAACTTTTTGGTGATAAAATGTTTAAAAAGTCCAAAGTCACAATTTTTAAAAAAAAAAAACACTTTTACCAAAAAAAGTCCTTTTCGTAAAATCCCGCACCCCAAAAATAAAATCCTGCATTAAGGCCCTGTATCTGTATGTCTAACAGTCTGTCTGCAGGACAGTATGTTATCTCTAGGATTCTATTCTTAGAAAAATGAGTAATTTGCAAGATTGTTTGATTAACAGCCAAACAATGCAGTCAAAGAACTGTGATATTGTGGACAAAATTAGTACAGGCTGAGCAAACTTGTCACTAATGAAAAGTAAGCTTACTTGAGAAAATTGAGGGAAAAAAAAAAAACACTGTGGCATTTTCAATTCTACACAACCAAGCATGAGCAGTGCGGATCAGATTGAAAAGTCAAAATTACCGGGGGGGTGAACGGCTGAAATGTCCAAAAGCTTCCAAAATGGGCTGATTTTGCAGATTTTGCAGAATACCGGGAAGGCGCGTGCCCCCTCCGCCCCTCGGATCCGCACCTGATGAGTACCGACAGTAAGTAAGTGGAGTGACGGGTACCAGGCATAGGTCAACTATACATTCACAAAGTCCTAGAAAAAAAATGACATTTAGCATTTGTGGTTTTCAAATGCACCAGATGTTAATTGTAATTGTTAGGTTTGGAGGGCTGACCCAATGGTCCATGCTAGCCAGGGGTTTAGGTGGATTGCTGTAATTCTAAAGTGATACTAGATAAGCAAAATTTATTATATAGTTATTTAACGATAGTTGATGGGACAGCTTCAGGAAAATAGCGTGCCCCAATTAATTTTCCAAAACAGATTTTTGCACATTTAGAGTGATTCCCAATGTAATAAAACTCCACACTTGGAGTGAATAAGACAAATTGTCTGTATGCAATAAAAAGATGGTAGTAGTTTCGGTTGTGTGCATGGACAGAAAAAACGAAGAGCTCCGGTTTTGACCAAGTTCACACATTCACTCTTGTTCTTGGTTTTCTTTTCTACATTAGACTTAAAAAAATTCTCGGTAGGTGGTTCTACAACCAATCAGGTGCAGTTTAGGGAAATTTGGATCATGTGCCTTTACAAATATCCTGAATTGCTGTTTGTGTGCAACTTGAAAATTTTCGATTGAATTGGTGAGGTTTAAAAAGGTCATGGCAAGATCGCTAATAGCTAGGACCCCCCTGATTTTACCAGACGGGTTCAAAGATTTTGTTTGTCGGAAGAAAAACTACATTTTTCTCATTTACCTTTGAATGAAATCGTAGTGCTAAAAGTGTGTGGTTTTGGGTGTTAGCAAAAAAATGCCCCATTTGGTTGACCATATTAGTTTTACAGAGTATTCTGTGAAGAATACAAAATCATGTGTTTAGCTCTTAAGATTATATCAAAAGTCGGTGTGAAACTTACCGATGAGATATGGGGGTCAAGGTGTCCAATGCAAGAGGAAACATTTGAGGCATAATAGGTGTTGTACAGAGTGGCCTACTCGAAATTAGCGTTACCAACGAAAAATTCATTTAATCCTCATTAGCGCCCTTTAACAACGACGCAAGTCCACACGGAACTAACACGATTCCCCTTCCAAAGTTACCAGGACGAGCGGCCCTTCATCTGTCATTGGTAAATAGTGGAAGTAGTTCGCCGCTCGCGCTGACCTGACGATTAATTGCTGAAACACGGGAAAAAATCATTCCCAATTGTAACACAATGCCAAAAATGAACTCAAGCAGAGTGTGTTTTTTAAAGCGATCATTTGGCTTCTGTTTTTCGTATTATCATTGACTGAGGATTTGGCAGTCGAAGGCTGTTTTTGTCGATGTCGTTCCCCCTACACAATCAGTGAAGAGAAAGCGATCCCAGCCCCCAAACATGACATCATCAAAAACAAAGGGCACGCATCCTCAATGAAATGGGGGTCTTCGCAACAGAGACAGGAGTGAGTGCACGTGGTCGGTTTACGGACCATTATTTTTGATCGATTGCTGTGATAATTCCACGATGATCACTTAATACAATCATATATAAGTTCTAATCTCGCACAAATAACAATGCTATGTCACTTATTGTCCCCGCCGAACGATGTTGGGAACGGGGACTATAAAATGAGCAGCGCTTCCGTTAGTCAGTCCGTCCGTCCGTTGTGATTAAAAATGTTAACCCATGTTGTGTACGATTATCTGGAGTTCCGTAAGGGCGACAATGATGTAACTGGTGGAAAGAAGCGCGGGGGGTGGGTGAAGTTCTTGAACTGGATAATTTGGGGCGGTAAAATATTGCGAATTTAAGTATTAAATTGCATAATTTATGAAAATGTTCTGCAAGGCCTCGTTTACAAGTGTTTCTGGAGTTCCGTAAGGCATATATGATGTAACTTAGGTGGAAGAAGCGGGCTGAAGAGTTTTCGACTATTACAGTGGGGCGGATTTTGGGCGACTTGAGCTTGCAAATGAGCTAATTAATGATGCAAAAATCAGCGTAATGTCTATATTTTTGACAATCTACATTGGCTATCAAAAATTCCTGCGCTGGCATGAAAGCGGTTTATCAGGGGCCACATCTTTATTGCAATTGGAAAGTATTTTGTGATATATGCGGCCAGAGGCTTAGGGCTGCATGAGCTAATTAAATATGCGTAATGCTTGTATCTACTGAAAACGGTACATGGAAGGCAAACTTCCTTCGTACAGAGACTACTTGCCATAGGGAGGGGGGGGGTGGGGTGTTGGGGAGGCTTAGGTATTGGGGTGTTGGGGGGGGTGGGTGTTGCAGAGTTGTTGGGGAGGGGGTAGGGTGTTGGGGAGTTGTGGGGTGTTGGGGAGTTGTGAGTGGTTGGGGAGGGGGTGGGGTTGAGGGTGTGAGGGGGGTGTGGGGAGGGTGGGGTTTTTTGCAGGGGTGGGGGATGAGAGGGGTGTGCTGGGTTTTGGGAGGGGGTGGGGTTGTTGTAGTGGCATTATCGCATGTTAGTGATAGACATATTTACGCATCGCGTATACGAGTTCGCCTTGTTTTAGACTTTGGAATACCGGATCGATCAAATTCTCTCTCAATAACAATTATGTTGGATTTTTTTTCAACAATTGTTCGAAAATACTTGGCCCTACGATGTGTGTGGCATAACCAACATGGCGGACACGAGGGCTTGCTAGTGGCAACGGTCAGATGAATCGCGTTTTAAATGGAAATCCCTATTTGAGTTTCTTCAACGCAATTTTATCTGATAGCGGGTGGGTTCCTTGCCAGATCTCGATAACGAGTCCGCTTGGATCTCTCTCGGGACCAGTTTGGGTTCGTGTTCGGCTTGTTTTTCAGGGCGTGTGTACTACTAGATGATGCAGGCCAATTATCAAAATAAATTGGAAAAAACAGTAAAACTGTACTTCAGACAAGCACAGACGCTGTCCAAAGTTGATGGACACCATGAAACTAAAATGGCGTTCGTTATATGGTATCCACGCTATTTAAGTTGGATCCGCATGTCGTTACACGGTCACGATGAGGTCACCCTTAACATCGACGTGTGGAAGTAGCAACTGGTGTCAACTTGGCACTTACCAAGACGATCGCTTCGCAAGTAGTGTTAATTTTAAGATTCGTAAAGTAAACGTCGTTGTTACTCGTTGTTAGCTTAACAATGAATGTTTTCAGACGTCACTACTCACGGCTTACCAAGACTTGTGCTTACCAACGACTACAACGACCTTTCTTAAACAACGAGCGTCGGAAATGCCGAATGAAATGGGGCCATACGCCCTTAAGTAATCACATGTGATAGCCATTTCAAGGTTGTTATGGTATGATGGTGCACTCAGGTAAGTTTTATAGGAAGGGATATAATATGCAGGGTAGGAGTAGGTAAGTGGTGCAGGAGGTAGGATGGTAGGGGGGTTGTGAAGGCGGTAGTAGTTAGGTGGGGTAAGGTGGTGTGGTAATAGGGGGTGGCATGATATAGTATGGGGGTCAATAGTAGTGGTGCAGGAGTAGGATGGTAGGGGGGTGCCGGGGTTTTAGGTATAGATAGGTGGGGGTAAGGTGGGGCAGGTAATGATGATATAGCTATGGGGTATGTAATAGGTAAGTTGGTGCATAGTTGGATGGGTGGGGTGGTTGTGCAGGGGTTAGTAGTGGGTGGGGTAAGGTGGTGTCATTGTTAGTAGGTAGTAGGTGGTGCATGATATAGTATGGGGTAGTAGGTGCGTAAGTTGGTCAGGAGTAGGATGGGTAGGGTGGTTGGCATGGCGTTAGTAGTTAGGTGGTGGTAAAGGTCGGTGCCAGGTAATGCAGATCTAGTATGGCGGTAATAGGTAAGTGGTGCAGGGTAGGATGGGTTGGGGGGGGGTGGTGAGGGGTTTAGAGGTGGGTAGGTGGTGTCCGGGAATAGTTGGTTGCATGATATAGTATGGGTAGTGGTAAGTGGTTGCAGGGTAGGATGGGGGGGTGGTTTGTGCAGGGTAGTAGTAGGTGGGGTAAGGTGGTGTCAGGTATAATAGGTGGTGCAATATAAGTATGGGGTAGAGGTAAGTTGGTGCCAGGAGTAGGATGTTGGTGGTTGTGCAAGGGGTGTAGTAGGTGGGGTAAGGGCTGGTTTGTCAGGTAATAGGTGTGCATGATATAGTTAGTTTGTGGGTAGTATGTAAGTTGGTGCAGGAGTAGGATGGTAGGGTGGTTGGGGCAGGGGTTAGTAGTAGGGGGGAGGTGGTGTCAGGTAGTAGGTGGTGCATGATATAGTATGGGGTAAGGTAATAGGTAAGTTGGTGCAGGAGTAGGAAGGGTAGGGTGTTGTGCAGGGTTATTATACTCCTTCTATCTCTTCCTCGAGTCAGTGACGTCAGCGCGTTCAAGACAAGATGTTTTTGCATGGTTTTCTTGCGCGATCACTCTGCATCAATACCTTACTCACTGACATCGAGGAATATAGATTGAGTATAGTAGGTTGGGTATAGGTGGTGTCCAATAATATGTTGTGCATGATATATCAATGGAGTAAGGTACTTTAACTCAGCAACCACGGCTACATCGACATACTTTTGCAGTTGCAATTTGTCCACTCGCTTTCTGCTGTCTTAAGCAATGCAACTTATCAGTGGAGACGCTAGTTCAGGAACCACCTTGTGTATTTCCTAAAAGTAAAATAAGAGTAATAATCATTAATTTTTTTGCAACCCCAAATGAGTTGGTGTATGGCTTGTGTTATCACCACTGATGTATGTTGTCTGGTTGTGTATATCTGTGACTGTACATTAGTTCACTGCCTAAAGACAACCATTCAAGTTCTAGACTAGTTCTACCCATGAACAACTTTAAAAATTTTATAGGGTGGTAGACCCTTGTGACTTCGATTTATTTTTTTATTTATTATTAATCTCCGCAAAATAACAACAATAACATCAAATTAACAATAAAAATCAACAACAGAATCACTCAAAGTCACATAACAAAAAAGTCTGTGTAGAAACCCATGAAGTCTGCTAACTTGCAACTTATTTCAGATGGGGTCCCATACGACGACAGTAGCGTCTGTGAAAGAGGGACAGTTTTTATTTCGTTAGTTGGTGCAACAAGGTATCTCTATGTCAATTAATATTCATGAATTATTAGAAACAACAAAGTACCAGTGTATCAAAAATATGGTTACACCCATTATTCTTTTTTCAAACTTTGAGACCATCAGGTAGTGTATAGTTTTGTGTCCAGAATGAGAGATCTACCTGTTTGAAACAAAGCATTTATCTAATTTTTCATCAGCAAGCCTATCATAAGAGAGGCTTTTCCCCACGGATAGCAGATTTAAGGCACGGCAAGCCACGAAAATAGAAACTACTCTTTTGGGTACATGTTCAATTCTTTGTGAAATCACAGTTATGCAGTATTGAATTTGCTGGTGCTTTCTATGCAACAAATTTTTGAAATGTTGAGTTTTCAAATTGGGTTTTTTGGGGGTACTTTTTTGGTATTTGGCCCTGAGTCCAAAGGTGACAAATTAGTAGCATTTTTGCATGCAGCATCACTTGTCCTACTTCTATCTGTTAATAATTCTAGCCTTGATTCAATTGCGTTCCTAATGTTTTACCTTATTTGTTCAGTCCAAGGGTGCTGTCATTTTTTTATAAACTAGGCACTCACAACTTGGCAAGGACACAATCCCGTGTCTGTTGGTGTAACAACACTCAGTTACCTTGGGTGCAGAATGTGGCATTTTTTGCAATAAGCTAAAGCAGATGTATAAACAGTTGAGGAGTCAATAAAAACCCTACATTCAGACAATTTTTCCTTCAAGGTTAAAAAACTTCTTTTGCTTGAATTTTGCTTTGGTTGTTTTACAAGGATAAGCATTCTATCCAAAGATTTTTATATTTGTGCTTTCGGACTGTGGTCAGAAAATTATGTCAATTTTAGCGGAGAGACCTAAAAATTCTGTTGTTTGGCCGATTTAAGCCATACAATGCGGAAGACCTGACAACGGACGTATACCATAAACCATTATAGCAAGACAATTCACACAATTCAATTTCACGATGGTATCGATTTCGTCTCGACAAAACATATCAGATTGAATAAAATTGTCTATATTTGTAACATAATTATAAGTAAATATCTTCAACAAATTAATTAACCATTGTTAATCAGAAAGAGTCAGTGATTGTAAATTCCTCATATCAATGTTCATTTCATTCATGAACCCATAATGAAACTGCTCATAGATTTTTGTTTTTACATCTCCTAAGGTAATTATTTTGCAGAATATAGTATACTCATCGTCCATAAGTGCAAAGGAAAAAAACTAAAGCTGACGATTTTCTGTGAAATAAATTGGATTAAACTTAAATCAATAATCGCACTGTTTTTGTTCAAGCGGACTACAAAACCTTCTGTGGTTTCACTTTCGCTTCCAAGTTTCGTTGTAGTTTAAAACCACGAAAATCTGCTGATCCGAAGTAAACTGTGGTCTTACATCAGCTATCTTGACTTTCTTATTTGGGACATTGAAGCATTTTTACTCAGTATTTATATTGGTAATCTCCATCATCCATCTCCATCTCCGGATATTATGTTTAAATCCTTCAATGACCATTTTTTTCCTACCTTTCTTTGTTAATAAAGTAAATTTGGTGTTAAATGTTTTTTTACCCCAATCACTGCTGAGACCAATAGCTACTCTAGTAAACGCTGCAATCTCTTTGTTTTTGGGACAAAATCGCCAGACAAGGATTTTTAAGCTCTCAGCAAAATCGCATACCTTCTTCCTCCAAATTCCAATTGACACCAAATAGTTTTCTGAAAGCCTGTGTATCTCTTTATAACCAAAGCACACATCTGAGTAAAAATAATTCTTACTATTTTAATTATTTTTTATTATGAATGTAGGGTTTTTTTTTTTTGACTCATATTTTTTTTTTTTAATGATTATATAAATAGTATTTTTGCCAATATACTAGTACTAGTCGATTTTCCCGGGCCAGGGGCCATCGACGTCTGTCATCCGGGGGGGCCCCGGGGGTGATGGCGTTACACCAGACTTGTCAGGTGTTGCAAAAGCTCTATGCTTCACCCCGCTGCATGTGGTTCGCTGTCAATGATGGAGGATGGGAGGGGGCCTGTGCCGCGGGACGTGCCGCGGCTCAGGATCATCACACTCTGCGGGAACGGGGGTGGAAGAAGAGGTGGTTGGCCAACGGTTTGAAGGGGTGTTTCCCCCTTGTATTGTCGGCAAGTTTTTGCTGTGTTGCATTGTGCAGTATTCAAGTCCTGCTGACGGGGTTTATCCTGAGGTCCGGTGCGGATTTCGTGATGGAGTCTACGATGATATGATCTTCTCCATACACTACAGGAGAAGTGCAGAGGGCAAAGAGGCCACTCTACATTTGCTTTCAGGACCGACAAGGCACTTTGCCCTGGGTTGGAGGAATGGAGTTCCAGGTTCATCCGTGGGATTGGCTGTTCCACCAGGCTATGAGCATCATTCATATCTTTCCACCTACATGAAAGAAACGGAACAGTTTGACGGCAGCCTATCAGAGCCGTTGACATTCGCCGTGGTGTTAAGCAAGGATGTGTTTGGCCCAACGCTCTTGGATATCATTTTAGTCATCTGGAGCTAGCATTCGGTCCAGCCCGCCGGGAGGGGGCATCTGCGTGCGCGCCAGGTCTGATGGTCGGCTCGTCAATCCTGCACGCCTGGAGCGAAATACAAAGGTTCGTAGATGGGTCGTGTTCATGACATGTGTTTTGCTGCTGATGCTGCCCTTGCTTCAACTTCCGGGCAGGAAATTCAGCTGCTCATAGATCACTTCTCACAAGCTTGTAAGGACTTCGGACTTTATCCGTTTGAAGAAGACTTATGTCCTTGCCCAAGATGCTTTTTTTTTCAGAAAGAACCACCGTCATCACACATCGACAATACCACACTTGAGGTTGTTAAGGACTTCACCTACCTAGGGTCCACCATCAGGACAGTCTGTCTCTCGATGAGGAGGTCGGCCAACGCATTGGTAAAGCTGCGCGCTCTTGCCCGGCTTACAACGCGGGTGTGGAAAAATCCGAAGCTATCCATTGGCGACACAACGGCGGCGGTTTTGAAACGCCTTGCATCGTCAGCAAATTGCTGTTGTGGCGGTGGGGGACATGGAATACATACTCTAGGCATGACGAAGAACTCAACAGCTTCCATCTACGCTGTATTAGACGCATCTGGGTGTCAATTGGAAGGACATGGTGCCAAACTCAGAGATCCTGACTCGAATTGGACTCCCCACCATCTATACATTTCTTTGACAAAGCAGACTCCGATGGCTGGGCCATATCCGTCGAATGGAGGATGGCCGCCTACCGAAAGATATCGTATGCTGAGCCTACATCTGGCAAGAGGAAATTGGTCGACCCACAATGCTCGGCTACAAGGATATTTGTAACCGTGATATGTGTACCCTGAACATAGACATGGGTGGCTGGGAGAAAATTGCGAACAATGTCACCTGTGGCGGAGAACAGTGAAGCAACACCTTGCGCTTGGAGTAACAACAGATCATTCAGGCCTTTTGGGAAGCAGCGAGCTAAAAGAAAGCTGCACAGCTCCTTGGATAGTCAAGCTGTGGACATCCTATATAGTAGCACATGTGGCGAGACTGCCAATCTAGGATTGGCCTCTTAAGCCACAGACGTCGCTGTTCATTTAACCTGTGACTTAATGTGAGCGCTTTATCCATAGTCGAATCTTGTGACTGACGGAGCCTGACTAGTATAGTAGTTTTTTATAAGATATGTTATAACATTAAATAATGCAAAATTTCTGTACATGAGTACATTTAGAAATGGTTTATATTTCATAAGAATAGAATTTGACACTAAGTGACCGCTCATAGTATAATTCCTCAGCCTGTAAAAAATACAAATTCTTTCTCAATTTAAAATACATTCTGGAACTTCCCTGTGTGTGTGTGTGTGTGTTTGTGTGATTGTGTGTCCATGTCTATGCCTTTTCTGTGCCCGTCTTTGGCTGTCATCAGTGTGCGGTGTGGACTACATGTGTCGTGCTGTGGTGTATGTGTGTTGTTAAAAAATGATCAAAAAATAAGAACGAACAATTGAAACAAATCTGTTTTGCTCAGAGCAAGACAAGAAACAAGTTGTAGGGTGTATGTATGTGTGTGTGTGTGTGCGTGCATATGTGAAGCGTGCGTGCATATGGGCGGATGCGTGTGATGGCATACATATTAGCCTAATTTGCAATTAAACTAATAGTGGACTTTTGAAAGGACTCTGTGTCCGCAGGACAATCTCTTAACTTTGGTTAACAAGAAAATAACCCTATATAATTATAGAAAGAGTGAATGCTTAGGTTGAGTGGTTTTATTGTTTTAGACATATTTATTTATAGTAGTGTTTAAAACAGATGTTGCTTATGTCCTGTCCGGTTCATTTGGTTTTTAAAGAGTTGCATTTGTTTCTCTCCGCCCAAACTCTTGAGCCAATTTCAACCCAAATTAGGTCAGAAGATGGTCCAAGGTTCATATATGGGTCTGTTCACAGATTGGGGCCAAATAACACTTAACTTATGGGGGGGGGTGGGTTCATGTGGACCCAACATTTGTTTGTGTGCCATTTTCTTTTTTAATGGTCAATCATTTTTGCCCAAATTTGTATGCAATTGCCTAAAATATCAGTTGCGCATAGGTTGGTGGCGAAATAACGAATCGGCCAGGGTTTTATCATGCTAATTAGAGTAATTATTTTGGTGGCCACTGTTCAAATTGTTTGGCTTTAAAGCGGACTCGAGTAAATTTAAAAAAAACCAGCAAAAGGTAAATGTAGTGATAATTTCATATTATGAACCAAAATTTTATGGAAAAGGTCATTCGGAAGTGTTGGTTCTTTTTGTTTTGTGGGCGAATTGGGGGTGTGCGTTGGCATGCAACAATCGTTTTTTTGGACCCGATTTTCTTGTTTTTTTTGTCCTGTTATGTGGTTGTTTTGATGTACCCCATTCAGTGACCAGAGTTTTGTTTAAAAATTCCATGCCAAAGTGGTTTTCAGGGGGGGGGGGTCCATGTGGACTCTATCCCCCCCCCCCCTTATAACAAAGGGAGTGGCAACAAGGACTTATACATTGTTTTAAGGGGCATTTTTGAAACATCTTGATATTGGTTTTTCTGTCACAGATAAATTGCCTGTATAATCACAAATTTAAGCTTGCGTCAGAGATCCACGCCCCAAAATCTGTATCAGGTTTTAACAGAACGGGATTAAAAGGTCAAATGCATTGAACCACAAATTCAGCTAGAAGAATCACGAACCGCTGACTTAGGGACCCATATATAGGGTCCAGAGTCCGGCAGTTGCACCCCATATATGGGGTGGTGTGTTAACAGATTGGGTCAAAGCTCATGTGTGCAATTAAAGGGTCATTTTGGCAAGTTTTTGTATATAACTTAAATAATTGTTTCTCTTCAGCCTAAACAATTGAGCGATTGCAGCCCTAGCTTGGTCAGAAAAGCAATGGCTCACTAGGGTGTGTTCAGAAGAATGAACCATTGACCACTTTTTGATTGTATAAGAGGGGCAAGACGTGTGGTTTGAGAACCACCGGTTCTTAATGACAGCATTTTTTGCACCAAGTTAATTGTTTTCATAGTATTTTCCATGTAAGTAACGTAAGGGTGTCACAAAAACATGTCTTTGAATGCCATCACCTGATAGGCTTCTGCATCATTGATGCTTTGGTACATATTATAACAAAATGTGTGGGCCACATTATTTAATAAATGACCACATAATTTCTGTTAAATATTTTTTCTAAGTAGACAAATATAGTTATGCCCACCGGTGACAGTTGTACACACTACAACCGTTAATGCACACTTTAGTATTGATATTCGTGATTAACTAAGATGTTCAAGTTGTGCGTAAATAGGCCCAAAAAATATGATTCCAAAGTACTTATTAAACCCTCTTCAGAAATGTGGTCTAAGTTGCTGAGGTCGGTGAATATATTCCAACTGTCAAATTGAGAAATGGAGAAATTAATGCCACTACTTTAATGCTGCTGCTGCCATGCCACAGTGGAAAATAAACCGGAAGGGACGATACTGCAGCGAACTATTTTAAATCTCTAACCTCTGTGAAATACTTTTGTGTAAAACAAAATTGCTCAAAAGAAAACTTGCCCAGTTTTACGCCCCACCAATTCACTTACTTAGAAAAAGCTGCCTGAAAAAGAATCCCATTCTTAAATCACTTATCCCTCTGCGTCTCATACTTTATGATCGGTGAAATAGTACTTGTACTTGATCCTGGCAATGTCCTCCAAGGCATCTCACTATGAGTTGAAATAAGCTCATCTACCAAGACACAGTTCAGTGGGTTGTACTTGTCACATACATTGACATTACTGACCTTGTGTGACTGTGTATCATATATCATACCCCCCCCAAAAAGTGTTGTATTTTCTAAATACATGGTTGAATGAAAGTTACCAACGTGGCCAGGAATTGAGATTTTACTAGCTCATAGTGTCTCTGGTCTGATTACTCCAATCAGAAAGACAATGTGCATCCCTTGCCTCAACAATGTTGCGTGGGTAAGTAAAAACATGCCACACCACAAATAGAAGCGACGAGGAAATGTCACTCGCTATAGGACAGGATCGCACAGGTTAATTATCTGGGAAGAAGACACACTCTGAGTGTGAATTTTACAGGTTTCCTACAAGGATTGGTTATTTCAATGCTAATTTAACAAAACATCATTTTGAAATTGAGATGGCCTTTTTTTAAGAGCAAGCTTTGTGTAATTGATGATCCAGATCTCACAAGTCTCGAACTGTTAACTGGGTATTACCTATTCTTTCATTTGCGCAAAGTTGAATAAGCTCTCTTTATTATAGCTTGTTAATATGAATTCTTTTTCTACCTGTCCTAGTGGATCAACATAATTTTTGAAGGCAGCATGAGTTAATTTGTCAAATGTTTCCCTGAATTGTCCCATAATTGTTGTATTGCCCCTGAGTGTAGGTGGGAGGGAGGGGGGTGAAGGTGAAGGGGAGGGAGGGAAGGGATGGGTGGTACCAAATTTTGTGGTATTTTTTTAACAACAAATGACAAAACGGAAAAAACGGCTTGTCCCAGACTTTCGCTACGCACGTAGCTGCTTCATTGATGTGATCCACTGATATAGTATATAATATATATATGATATATATGATAGATTGATATATATATATATATATATATATATATATATATAATATATATATATAATATATATATATATATATATTATTCATAATATATCCTGAAGCAACTGCTCATACCAACACCCCCCTCAGCTCTATTTAAACTTCACAGCTAGTTTCCCCATCTCTAAGATATAGACATTGCCTCACCTATTATCCAATTTGATCTCACATTAGACATCATTTGAAACTCCTATGTTGCAGTTTTTACTTGCCCATAGCTGGACCTCCCATGGAAATCCCAAGCTATTTATAAGTAGTTTTTTCTAGAAAAGTCTCTAAGCATGTAAACCACATTGCATTTCTCAAAATAGCCTAGGCATGTTTTTTCTTGCATGATGAAATAATGTACTTTTCGCATGCAGGAATCTTTTCACAACAGTCCACTAGAGAAATTAAAATAAGAGCATTAATCAAAACATGAGTATACTATAACAAAAGTTATTACCCACTCAATTCAAACCAACAATGATCAGTGTGTTGAGGCCAAGTCATGTAGGGGTAAAGGTTTTGTGATTGGTTAGTTTCAAAATTTAGAAGCATCCCTTTAAATTTAAACACAAATTGTTAATTGTTTCATTTAGATCCATATTAGACCAAGAATCAAACCCCATGGAAGAAACACTTGCAACCACAATTTGCTCCTCAGTGAATCTGTATAAAATAAAAATCATATTATTCACACTCCAGAGAAACATTACAAATATTCACATTGAATACAAGATCTAAATACTAATTGTCCTTAAAGGCCCGACTCAGAGATTTTCCCTATGATGGCGCCCTCAATTTTCAAACAAATTGTGGTTTTTTGCATGTACAGTAATCCTTGTCCATATACCAATCACGGTGTGAAATAGCTAAGCCTCAATCTGAAGTCCTTCATATGGAAAATCAGCATGCTGTTTTTAAAATTCCGGATCCCGGAAATTTTGTTATACACATTAAGCCTATGGCACTGTTATATACACATAAATTTTTGTTCCCCTCAAAACGCAAATTCCGAGATTACAATCTTTCAACTTGGTCCATTCAGTTCATTCCTAGTTTGACTATCTTTCTATCGTCGTTGCCTCTTTTTCCTTCCTCTCTCTCCCTCCTCTCGTTCCGACCCCTCTCTGCGTCCCCTCCTTTTCCTGCGAAATGTACATCGCCAACCAATGCAGACCTAACCAGACCATAACAAAGAGACAACTGGGGATATTGAATAAAAACTGTAGCATACAAGGCTAGCCCCAAGAACCGCCACTGAAGAAAGGTTCTTTCCATTGGTGTTCCTTATTTGGGAACCTGGTTGTCTGTTTCGCACAGATGTGCCTTCCCTGCTCGCACCCAACTGTTGTGTACCCCAGATTTTGTGGTTCGTTTGACTTTTTTTTTTCCCGTACATCCTCCCTCCTCCCAAGTTTTGTCTCCTGGTACATCACCGGTTTCTCTTGCTTCTAAAACTGGGCTTTCTCCTTAACCTTGTATATGATAATACATTTTAATTGAACTAAAGTATCATTGAGGTTAACCTTCAATTAACATAGATATCTTTGATTGATGATGTCTGGTTACCTCCTATTTATCCTCCCCCTCCTTCCTCCCTTTGAAACAGCAGAACACAAAGAACCTTATGGACAAGAGCGGGGCACAATCTAACCCACCATATGTGGGTTGAATGAAGCCAAGAGATATAATGTTTGCACTAAAAATACATTGAATTTAAAAATAAAAAACAAGAAATGAGTAAATCCTTATCTTAAGAAACCCAAAATTTAGGTAAATTATGGTAGAAAGGCTTCCAGGCTTTATGCAAGAAAGGACTTATGCAACTAACCTCCATGGCAGATCATGTACATAACTTAAACGTGTTAATGTGGTCGTAAGCCATGCCACCTAACGTAAAGGTTTAATTTTGTGGTCATATGAGAAGCCTTTGTCATCTTCATTCGCGAAATTTCAGCTTTCAATAAATCTTTTTTTTTGAGATAGAGCAAGAAATTGGACTGTAATTTTTTTTTTTTTTATGTAACCCCTGGGTCGCTCTCTCTTTTCTCTTGCTTGCTCCTAAACTCCTATTTTGATTTTAGGATTCTGTCATTATAATATTATCATATGAGATTGGACAAATGCCATTTTGACGTTCATTCTGTCTTGCGCCTCTGCGCTTAACTGTATTTTTTGTCACAGACACCTCAAAATTTTTTTTTCCATCAATAGTGACAGGATCACTTTGGATAAAAGGACTGTTTGAAACTCTGTGTCTTGATAATCCCCTTGCAGTTACAGACAGACCATTAACTGTGTCATATCGTCACAGACTTGTTACATATGCCACCTGTTAACCCAGTTATCTATCATTAAAGGGGCACCACCCAGTCCTCCGCCTCCACCCCACCTTTCACACCATCAAAGCTGAGATTTTGGTATCATTGGAAAGGTCAGACACTCTAACACTGATGAGCTCTCGAGAGGGAATTTGAAAAGAATATCTATTGCTCACTTGCTATCCTACCTGTCATCTAAAAGATTGTGCTTCATGCTGAAACTATTCATATCAAGGAAGCATTAACTAACGGTGCCCCATCTAGCTCTCAGCTGTGTCCTTAAAGGTACCCAACCTGATTACAACATTTTTCTGTTTCATAGGAAAGGTTATCGCTAACATACCTGGTTGGTTTTCTTTGCATCAAGTTATCATCTCTATTTGACTTATCTTTTCTAGGCTGAGTGCAATCCTGATTCATGTACACAGATGACGGCTACTGAACAGTGGATATTTCTATGTGCTGCACACAAGACCCCAAAAGAGGTATGGTTTCATTGTTTTCCCTGAAAGTCATACAATGGTATACAGAGGCTATTAAGCAACGGGTAGCAAAATCCTTGTGTCATCCCAGTGAACTGATTCAAGAAGTGCCAAACAGGACAAAATGCATGCAAATTGTGTGTAAATTAGCCCAATCACATGAATTTGGCCCAAATTTAGGCCACTATTGGTTGCAATTCCTCAAAAATCAGAACAAAATGCAAATGTTATTCTATTTGGTCCCATTATTTTGAGCCAGCGAGCCAATTTGCCACCCTTTCCTTGTATGTAATGCAAGCTGACCAATGCAGAATGATTACCTCAATAGATAGAGCACTTTAACTATCTATTTTTAACTTTTATTTTCTAATTTTTAACTTTTATTTTCTAATTTTTAACTTTTATTCATTTTGTATTGTATATTTGACCAGTAGGCAGAGGTAGGGTATGCACATCTTTCAGATGTCAGTGGTTCTCACTTTTGTTGTGCCCTGGCAGCCTCTTCCTGCTGGTCCCCTTTTTTATGTGTTCTTATGTTAATTGCCAAATGTTTAATAAATAAATAAATAAATAAATAAATAAAGCACTATCTATGCCCCTGGATAGGTGAACTTCCACTCTGTACAAACAAGCTTGTGTCATTAAATGCCATTGAAATGCCATTGAAGTAACAAGATTATTTATTCACAATAAATTGTGTGTTCTTTTACCAGTGTCCTGCCATTGATTATACCAGACACACACTTGATGGTGCAGCTTGCTTACTCAACAGCAACAAGTATTTTCCAAGCAGGTAATGTATAACAAATCCGACCAGCCAAATGATGGTCAGAATGATCCGCCATTATGGGGGGCCTCCAACCCAAAACCTACCCAAATCTTTTGTACGTCTGTACCACGCTTGATTAAGTATAATTCAAAAGCTACACTTAATCTGCACATTTGGGTGAATTCAAGCAGGATGCACCCCAGCTATGGCTGCCAGTGAGGTGTTGGAATGTGCGAAATCGGATTGGTGTATACTCAAGGTTCATTTTAGTATACGGCAATTATCTGGAGGTTTGATTTTTTTTCTGTAGCAATTAAAGTGAGATGTAATTATGAAAACTCAAACTAAATGGCTTGTATTAAATTAAAGACAAGACTTCACAGGTTCTGCTAGCATCATGCATTTAGGCCAGTCCTCCAATTTATAATTTAAGTGAGCCATCACATAGGAAGTGCTGCTTTTTCTCCATAAAGGTCAAGTGACTTTTGAATTACAGAAACAGAGAATATAGTTTGTTTAATAAACTTTGGAGTTACAGAGATGATATTGTATTGTTGTATTGTTTAAATTGTTTTTGAGCGTGAGTGGTCCAGTGGATCTGATGACCGGCTTATGATCTGAAGATTGTTGGTTCGAGTCCTGCTTTGGCCATTGTGCATGTGGGCCATGGGCACATGGACTTTTTCAACATTCCCACCCAGGCATATATTAGTAAAATACTGCCATCTATTAGGTAATTGATGAACAACAGAGAACCTATAAATTTAATACATATCTTGTTTGACAACCTGGCTCCAGTAAGCTTGAATGGTTAGAGCACAGTGCTAATAATGCAGAGGTTGACGGTTCAATTCCACCCAGGGCCAGATTTTTTGTTTTCAATGTTCCTGTGCACCGGCATCTCTGGAGAAGGATGAAATTTATCAAATAACTTGGCCCGTACTTAAGCATTTTGACATTTGTTGTATTCATGATTGTTTTATATGTGGTATATTCTTACAATATTTGGCTTAATTCTGAAGCTTAAAAGCAAACATTTCTATCAATGCCTTGACGTTTGACAACACTTCAAATGCATCAAGGGCACTGGAGAAAAGAATTTGCATTCATTTGTGTGTATAAATAGTGCTAATCAAACAAGAACTTATTTTCAGATCTATCTCAAGAACTAATAACCTTTGATCAAAAGTTTATTTAATTTGGTTTTTACATCAAATCCTGTAATTGCATATTTTAATGGCAACACTTTAATAGGAGAAAGATACACCATAGAAGAACAATTGACATTAACTTGTTTTTATACAATGGTCCTACAAATGTAAATTGTGACTTATTGAGGTTTAATAAGCATCCATAAGTCAGTCACGTTTGACAAACGGTTGTTAAATGAAGTCAACATTTATATAAAAGAGGATTCATTTAACAGACACCAGTCAAGCCAGAAAAAAGCAAAGTTTCACTGTGACATCAAAGTGAGAAAAGTGTTTTTGAATCATGTAAATTAAAGGAAAATAGTTAAAATGTGCTTGTTCTGAATTAGGCATACAATGTTCTCTAATTGTGTGAGAGCATGGCACACCCATACACCCATAACCAAGTTTGTGGGACACAAACGTGTGGTTTTGATGTTAGACACTTTAAAAATAAAGAATTCAGCAATGTCCTGTAGATTACTAATATTTATAATTGACCAAAAGAAGCTGGTTTTCAGCCTAGACTTTTGTCATTGAGTAGGAAGACCATTAAAAATGGAAACAGGTCTCTTGTGTCTTGTCCAGCTATTGTGAAAATCTCAGGTATGCAAGTAATGATATTGCTGAAACTCTGCATGGGAATGGTTTTGAAGGTTTTTTTTAGTGCATATTGTATTTTGGGGTAATTTGTATGTTGAGCTGCATTGGTGGTATTGGAAAACCAAAGTATGCTGAGACTGTTGTGTTGTCCTAGCTGCTGTGTGAAAAGCCATGTGTTGTGTAATGCTGGCATTAATTGAGACATTTGCATTCACACCTTGGTCCAGTCTGGTCAGTCAGTGAATGACAAGTTGATAAGTGATGATGTGTTTAAACTTAAGCCACAATCAGTCATTTTTTTTTCAAATTCAAAATGTTGTCTCATTGCTAGTGTTAGGTCATATCAACACCTTATATTACCGTTCTTTGTGCAAAGCATTTTAAATCAGTCTTGAAGATGTCATTTACGACTGCTTCTAGACCTAAAAAGTCAGATCCCGACTTTTATTTTGTAGCCTGCCTTAGTTGTGTCACCTGCCTTAAGGCATTAAGACACATACCTTATTGTTCCTAATAAATGCCCTGGGGGCAGTGCATTTTTCAAAAGTGGGGGCGTTTATTACAGTCAAAATGGAAAATCCCCGCAAAAATCACCTTACCCAGTTTATAAAAGGGTGTTCAGTGCACGCGCCTGGGGATTTCAACCCAGGGCTATTATAATCAACACGTGGGTCAAAGTTTTGATGTGCCGTGAAGCAGAAAGCATTGATGACAACAGCGATTATGATACGGATTACGACAGTTCCGGCCATTAAATCATGTGATTTGGGTAAGCTTAACTCATTTTCTTGAATTGTTTTTATCAAAAAATGGTAGGGGGGGCGTTTATTAGAGCAGGGGCGTTTATTAGGAACAACACGGTAGGGATCACTTTGTCCACAGTTGTCTGTTGATGATGTCTTTTGTGAAAAGGGTTAACATTTGCCTGTAATATCTGCACACTTCGATGGATTTAAACCAAACTTGAGTCATAGGTGCAACATGGGATCCTGCATTTGTGGATGCAGTCAAAGGTCATATACCAAGGTCAAAGGTCATTGATGTCAAGGAGTCTTTACTACAACACTTTTCAATATAACAGTGCCAAAATATGGACTTAATGAAAAATAGGTGGCACCATTTGTTTACATTTTGAAGAAATCACTGATAGTGGCTTTAACCAGGGTCACCTTCAGGTAAAACAGGGGTCCTAAATACAAACTTCGACAAACTTATAAATAAAGACTTGAATTGTTTGAGTTCCATGAGATATAGGTTTATCTGTTAGAATCTTGCATACATGCCTACATGCTCTTCACAACCACTTGAAATTCTAAAATTGAAGACCTTATACACTAATCAGTAAGGCTGGTATTCTGAAAGGGAGTCTAACTTTAGACCCTGGGTTTAAACCAGGGTTAGTCCTACATAAGTGGACCTTTTTCTTTAAAAATACTGTGAAAGTTAAATGTAACTGGTGAGAAAATTCCTCATGCATGGGCCATTTCGGCCTATCCGTGAGGGATTTCTCACCCGTTACAGCACATTTTTAGAGTATGTTGGAAGGTAAAAGGTCCACTCCTGTAGGACTAACCCTGGTTTAAACCCGGGTCTAAAGTTAGACTCCCTTTCAGAATACCAGCCTTGGTGTTTGTTTCACAGGTGTCCACACAAGCACAGTCCCTGTGGTCTAGAGATATAACTTAAAGACTGCAGTTTATGTCTAGATTAAAGCACTGTATTTAATTGCTTTTGTATCATTTACTTGATCTGTGTGTGTATTATTTGAGTTCTGCCAAGTCATAGGTTCTGATAGAATCATACATACAGGCCAACACCCTCTTCAAGAATATTTTATTGATCTAGCTCTGCTCCATGTTTGTGCCAAGTTCTTGTAAATTGCTATCAAAACAATGTATTTTGTGGTTAATTGTGACAGATTTGTTAATGTTTGGTGCAAAATTTGAGCTGTTTCAACACTGGTATGCAAAATCTTCTCATGCTTAACCTTTTATATAAGGTTTTTTACAAGGTTGTAACCAATTGAATTCAAATTTGTTTCTCACTTTGTTTTTCAGGGTTAGTATAAAGGAATCATCTGTAGCCAAGCTAGGTTCTGTCTGTCGGAGAATATATCGAATTTTCTCACATGCATATTTTCACCACCGACAGTTGTTTGATGACTATGAGGTAAGTAGACCAAAAAATATTCTACTAACAAGAATAATTTTCATGTTTTGAAAATGACCACAGAGAAATCCAATTACATTGAACAAGCTGCTATCCATTGCATCATAACAGCATGCAGTTCCACTTAGTAATTATTTCAAAAGACAGAACTGCAGTCTCGAGAAAGTTGAAAAAGACTAGCCCTAAGGAATTTTTAAAAATTACCAGTCTCTTGATAAGATTTGGTTAAGAATTTTCAGATCAGGACCTCACACTCAAAATAACATGGTAAGCTTACTGTAAATACAGTTCTAGGAAATGATAATCCTCAGGAGACATCTATTAAGCATCACCGACGTCATTGTAGACTGCATATAGCTTGAGAGAAACCACCAGGGCCAGACTGGGTACAACCAAAACTGGGGCAAACGTAATATTAACAAGAAACTTGAATTAAACACAACATCATGTATTCAAAATCTAAAATCTCTTCACAAGAGTGCTTGCAGAACATAGAAATCCTTGACAACAGCCAACCAAAGAAGCAGCAGGGTTGAACAAAATACCATATTCATATTTTATGCAACCAAAAGTACATGTAAAATGTATGGAATGCAACATATTATACCACTCTGAAAGGCATTTGTAGACTATGGACAGTCATTTGATTCTATTGATGAGGGGAAATCTGTTCTAGAAGCACTGCAGAAACAAGATATTAGTTGGGTCATCAGGAGCAATTCTGGGACTGTGGAGAGCAAAGGTTCATTTCTAAGTGGATTTGTCTTCTATGAAGGTTATTAAACAAATTTAGCGAGGGTGCGTGCACCTTGAGAAAGTGTGACTGGAGTCCTGGAGGGGGTAAATTCACAATACGGTGTTCAAAAATGAAATATGCTTGGATTGCTGTTAAAAGGGGTAACCAAAGTGGCCATCTTGTTACAAGGATTAAAGAAAGTATAGCTTGTACTATCAACAGCTTGCAGAGGTATAACACAAACTTGTCGAATGTCGAAGGTCATCACCAAATGTCAAATATATCTCTATGATGTAAATAATGGCCTCAAATTGTTCACCTTTCAACCCGGAATGCAACAAGTAGTTGGCACTCTCGTATTGTTTATCAAGGTAAATGACAAAAATTGATCCCTTAAATTTCAAACATATTTGTGCAAAATAATTTTGTTGCAGTTTTTGAGGAACAATGGAAAGTGAGCCCATTTTAAAGAATAGAGCATTATTAAAAGAGATTACTTTGGTGATGGCCATTGGACAAGTTTGACTATAGCTCCTCTTAAACCATGTAGAACAGTTCAAAACTATACTTTGCTCCAGATGACCCAAAATATATGAGTAATTACAAGCATAACGATATTGAAATTGCTGCATACGGCCGTGATACAATTAGAGAGGGTTCTGAAAGGCAATTACATCCAAAGGTTTAGTTCCCAGGCCCACATTAATAACCGCATACTGATGGACAGGATTAACAACACTTGACATCGAAATAAAATTGCACGAAATGTCCGGGTTAATATAAAGTTCCAGACTGAAGATGAATATGGAGGAAGTAGGCAAAAAATGACACTTTTATTAAAAAAAATTGCCAGATCGCTAATAGCCTGTCCCCAGAAGCAGATTTTACCGGAAAAGTGGTCAACAGTTGGCTATCAGAAGAAAGATTACGATGTTTTTCCATTTACCCTGTGCACTCTTAGGGCCAAAAGGCTGTTTGGTTGGACGTACTGGCGAAAAGTACCCCCAATTTGGTCGGACAATATTAATTTTAACAGTACTCTATTGGGCTTACGAAAATCGTTATCTGCTCTCACATGAAAACGCAATTGAAATATCGGCGCGGAAACTTACAGGTGGGTATTGGGTGAAGGACCAACTATCAAATGAAAACGTCAATCCTTAAATCGGGCCCTCCCCCTTTCAAGTCGTGATTGTGAAGGAAAGGGAACACCTGGAGATGTGGAGAAAGTCAGTTTCCCAAGAAGGCTCGCTATGGCTGTTAGACATGACTGTTTGAAGGCTTACTGTATTTTGACAAAAACGAACGAAACAGAACTCCCATTGGATTACACGCTGTTTCCGTCATGCGTTGCATACGGAATAAAGGTGTTAATCCAATGGGAGTCTGTTTGTTTCGCCAAAATACAGTAAGCCCTGTTTGGAAAAGGCAGAAAAGTATAATATCATCTTTTAGTGTGGTACTGGAGAGAAGCTCTTGGGTCATCATTACAAACAGAAATATATTGGTCTTGTCAGTACACAGAAGCGAGGAACCTTCAAATTAAGTTGGTTAACATTTTCTTTGAATTGATACGGATTCCAGATATTCTTTGTTCCGACTCTTATGTCCCGACTTCTTATGTTCAATTATTCGGTGTTATAGTAGCAAAAGCTAACATTTTAACTAGTGAACATGACAAGAGTGGAGTGGAGTCCCTGTTTTCCACAAAAGTGTTAAACTTAGATACCATGATTTTGTGAAAATCAGCATGAAAAATGTATCCATTGCATCTAAACATGCTAACCATGAAACTTATATTGGATTGAGAAGCCTTTGGGATATCCAGAAAGTTTTTAAACAGCAGGAAAACGTCAGGCGTTTCATCCTGCTTGCCGCAGGTAAAGTATTAACACTAGGGGCTTGTTAATTATGTTTGCCATCAATGACTCCTTTAAGACATGCTATTATCATGTTGGATTTGACTCATCATTAAACAATCTGCCAGGGGTGTTCTGTTTGAATTGAGATTTATCACCGTAGAAAGTCTCAAAGTGGCGTGTTGAACTTGTCTGTGCTTGCATCATGTGCATTATCCATCGTAGTTTACTAAACCAATATGCATATTGATCAATTTGAAAATAGGCAGAGAATTGCGTATTTTTCAAATCCTATTTGCTCATTCATTGTACATAGACAAGGCTATGTGAGAGCACTTGGGACTGGTAGAACATTTGATACAAGACACCTTTTAGTCTGACACATTTTAGTGTAAGTTCCACAGATTTTGGATTTGTGTGGTTTCCTTTTTTGGTGAAAAGTTTTAACAGGGATCATCAATAAAATAGGAATTCTATGACAGTTAACTGAAAAAAATAGTTTTTGGAAGCAATTGGTTTAGAATGCAGATTGCTTTAGATGCTCATGGTTGAGTCTTAACTCAGAAAAACGTATATTTACACTTCAATCCAAAAATGCTCCTACAAGGCATATGTTGCCACCAAACCCCATTTGGGGTTTTCTTAAGAGATGATTACTACACAAGAATTCTTGAAGAAAGCCCACTCCCTGTATAGTCCATTTAGAGTTTCCAAATACACAGTCACACTAACACTACGCACGTTACTGTGTTAAACGAACGATCATAGTTAAATGCAAATGAACCGTGACTCGGCGTAGCTGGGGTCATTACGCAACACTCACGAGTTCTCATGAAATCGAGATTTTCCGATGACGCGATACTATAAATAGGGATTTGAGCGCCCTGACCGGAGGGATATCCAAATCATGCCATTGTAAGTCTATTTCCGAACACGGGGAATTTGTTGGCCTGCAGATGCTTGAATCCCCATGAAATTGACCGTTCTCTTTCACCTTTTTCTATCACCAATTTAGGACAATTTGCTGTGCTTTATTTTGAAATGATTTTTGTGAAGTGACTGATTGTCCTAAAAGTAGCACACACTTCTTGTTATTGAAATTTTACTCAAAGTTTATGGTGGGTCCTGACAAGTTTTGTTTAACAAAACATACACTGTAAAACCCATGTGTGAGCAATGTTTTTTCGTCGGACATTTTGATTTTACTGCGGACATTAGCTCTGAATATTGTGTTCCTATCAAAAATCATAGGGAATTTTCGAAAATCCGTGGTAAGGTGCTTGTTTTAGATCAGCGGTGAACAAAGCACACGTATCCTGTCATCGTGTGCATTTAGAGCAGGGGCAAATCGGATGGTCTAGGGTCTTGTTCCATTGACACTTTACAACTTACTTCAGCTCACCGGTTTGTACATCAATAGTGGGTTCATGATTAGGATGTTTTTTAATATGAATTTGGGAGGTTGTGCCTGCGATTTGACGGGATCTAAGTCGCTGCCCAAGAGATTTTTTCTGAAATGAAATTGGGGATAAAGACAGGCATGCCCAAATGGCCAGGAGGTAGAGTATTATAGTCCGCAGTAGTCATACTCCGGCTAAAGTTTTAAGAATATAGCACTCGATTCAGTTGACTCTTAACGAACATAGTGTCCACCTTTATTCCGTTCTGTCTATGGACCCGGACTGTGGTTTCCCTGTTCCCCAGCTGGCATAGCCGCTTTCACACACCGGCTTTACCCCTTCATGTTCTTGAATTTTACTACTGAAAAGGCCAGATTAATTAAACCTCATTTGTGTGTGTCACACCCTTTACTTCTACAGTCACTTAACCTGGCATGTATGCCATTATCAGATTTAACCAAGTAATAATCCCCATGGTTCCACTCAAATTCTTTATGAATCATGTTTAAAATACATTTGTTTACTTGAAAAAGCGTTTCTAAAATTATTATCACTTCTCAGATTCCATGATTTCTTCGGACGCTTTGCATGCGTCACATTTGGCCTAACAATGAACACATAAGTGTGACCCGAT
Source organism: Ophioderma brevispina (assembly GCA_023653785.1). Taxonomy (NCBI): domain Eukaryota; kingdom Metazoa; phylum Echinodermata; class Ophiuroidea; order Amphilepidida; family Ophiodermatidae; genus Ophioderma; species Ophioderma brevispina. The sequence continues at coordinate 36,014 of JAMKCH010005758.1, forward strand.
CTAACCAGTTACGTATTCCTTAGTACAGACGGAGGTAAACAACTGTGTTCCTAACAGTTGTGTGCCCTACAACAATATTGATATCAAAAAATGAAAAACGTTAAAAAAAACAAACTTTTTCTTTTTTAATCAATTGGGTACTAATTTGTTTTTTGTTTTTTCCTTGACATGTTGCCATGGAATATTCATCACTCAACAACTACCTTGCCATGACATTGTTTTTGGCCAAGAATTTTCCAAGGTACCATGACAGTAAATCATATGAATGATCAATGAACAAAAAATCAAATTAACGGCGACTCAGAGATTTTCCTGAGGAGGGCGCCCTCATTTCCAAAAAATCGTTGTTTTTTGCATGTAACAATATCTTGTCCCCAATATCTAATCACTGTGTGGAATTGCTAAGCTTAAATCGAATTCCCTTCATATAGGAAAATCACAACTTGTTATAAAATTCCGGATCCGGAATTTTTGTTATACAAACAATATCCTAATATGGGACGTAATACTACACTAAATGTTTACTGCATAAAATCAAAACTCCGATCCATCTCAAATTATCGGAATTGGCATTTTAGGTTACTATCTTTAGTTCTAGTTGACTATTTTCCTTATTACAACAAAAAATAATATTCTCGAAATCTCTGAGTCAGACTTTTAAATGCCATTGTCTACCTGCAGCCACACGCTTCAGTAAAGAAAACAAGGACAATGATTATAAACTAGTAAGTTTTACAATCTACAGGAAAATCATAATCATTCCATTTTTTTGGGCCTATGTATAAGTGCGTGCTTGGCATTCTCCTGCGATTATTATACCCTGGCTCGGTTTTTTGACACAACAAATGGGCGTCAAACGCTGCGTGTTTATCATTGCATATACAATGTCTACGAGAAACGCGACGGTGCTCCGTTTTAGCGGGAAGCAAGCGACGTTCTGAAGTGTCCAAAAATTATGACAGAGTATATGAGTGTGTGGTCGTCTTGCCATCTATTTTTTCTTGCAAATTTTGGTATAATTAAACCTATACCCTTTGCACCTACTTTGTATCATGTGTTGTTTTTAATGCAATGACAACAGAAGCAATAAAAGGGTATAAGGTAATTATAGGCCAAAATTTCATAACGAAAAAAAGGTTGACGTACTTTTGATGCAAACATGATTATGTGCATGAGCAATAGACGCACAACTTAAGCCCCCCCAAAAAAAAGTGTTGACCGTTTCCAACCCACAGCCCACCCACTTTTGGCAGGGCTCGAGTTTTTTGTCCATCCATGGCATAAGCCCCAATCAGTTAGTAACAGTGATGGATACTGGAAACTTTCAACATCACCGCCTCGGTTCAATAGCAGAATCAGTAACACTACCAAGCTTGGCACCTGCTGCTAATATTTGTCATTGACATTGGTGAATAGAATTGGAGATGCAATGCTCATCATTGCTATTCAAAATTAAACCTCTTAGTCCTGTCTCTCGTGTGTCTTTCCATTCACATCTGCAACGTTTGTTGACACTTAGCAGCCTGGTCCGAACCGCAATAGTCCTACTGATTTGCTGCCTCTACGAACAGGATGAATAGTTTTGGTTAGTATCCTCACTTTTGCAAAGTTGTACGCTATGGTTGGGTGAAGAAAAAAATGGTGACCACTTTGGAGCGGTCGGAAATGACAAACATATTTTGTGGCCTTTTATCAAAACAAACTGCAACTCAAAAATCAAATACATTCTCTTTTGACAACTTATATTTTCAGTATTTTTTTGTCACGCTAATCTTACCCAATGCAACCACATCAAACAAGTTTTACACAAAATAATCAATTCCTTTCATTTCATTCATTTGAAAAAAAAAATATAAACTAAGTCCTTTTTTGGAGTATGTGGTTCCTGGGTTTATTTTCTGGAGTTATTGTATTGGATCATTCCCACTATGCATTAGGCGTATTGCATAACCAAGGGAATTAAAACCTCTGCTGTTATGCACACTCCCATTGCATGTGGAACACATTTTCATACAATTGACTCCTCGAACAAACGCATGAATCGTGTAATTAATAAAATTGTAATGATGCATCATGCTTGTAGGGCATTTTATAGTTTACTAAGCGAAACAGACTCAATGCACCCATGGATTACACGCTTTTATTCCGTTATCATAATTTATACTAAGACGAATACAGCGTGTAATCCAATGGGTACAGTGCACTGAGCCTGTTTTGTTTTGGTTTTGGCAAATATAATAAGCCACCGGAAATACTTCAAAATAATTTAGAGAAAACAATAATTCTTGGCCACATCTCATGAAATTGTTGCTGCATAATAAAACAAGACATAGATTAAATGAATAATCCTTTAAAATCCAGTTTGCACAATTTGTATTGTCATTGGCACATGGAGGTTAGTGTGAATTTTTTTTTATCTTTTACACTTGTAGAACTTGTTTTAGCTTTTGGTTGTAACCCATTTACCACAAACTAAATGCTGCTTGTTTGTATATACCTAACTTCATCATATTGAGGCAGTCATAGTATTTCTTGTGGGAAGACTGCCTATTCAAGAAATTACAAAAGTAATTGGGTCCACTGCACAGAAATTGTAAAGCCTTCATTGCACAGGTTTTATCTGCTCTGAACAATATCTCTCCTATTGAGTTTTGCTATACTTGAAGCTTGATAAGGCATTTACCCATTTTCCATCAGAAATCCTACAGAATTTTCCGGGAGGAAAAAGGAAATATTGTACAAATGCGATTGCAATCCATCAAGTGGCTTTACTGCAATTTCGCAAACAACATGGAGGTGCCACAGAGACTCATTGGCTTACAGGTTTATTTTGTCATGCATTGAATTTATTTGATGGAATTAAGCATGAAATCCGTGTACTGAGCCGTTTCACATTTTGTGTCACAAACCAGTATCGTCTGGAGTTGGCTTACGATGCAACATCCGGTTGTTTTTTAATTTTATTTAAATTTGGCTGTTTCGTCACCTCTTAAAAAATCAGCATGTCCATTACTAGTCAGTCAACTATTTCTTTTAGGATTCACATGATATTGGTGACAAGGTGAATTAAATATTTGGAAAAATTATGACTTCCCGGTACCGCTCAATTAATAATTTGGTTGGCAATTTTAGTTAGTATGAAAAGCATAACAACCTTACTTATTTATTTTTGAACAAGTTGCAATTTAAAAAAGTTGTCTCACACACCTACGTGCAAGTATGCAGAGTCGCTATAGCTCTATGAATTTTCAGTTTAGTCCATTTTTTTTTATTGATCACATGAAATTAAACAAGGGGCCCAAAACACCAATAAAGCTCAAAAGGATTTTTTTTTTTGCCAAATTTGTAGATACCCTGGGAGAGAAACTGTTTTTTTTTCATTTTGCCCTTATTCAGTGACAGTATTTTTAGAAAAAATAACTTACCGATCTCCCCAAAAATTCATACCATAGTCGTCTCAGAGAAGCTTAGATCCAGCAGTAATCCCATCAAGCTTGTTTAAACAAAAGTCTTTAATTTACATTATCCCTTTTATGGTTTAGTGCCCGTGTGTCAATAAAAGAACACATTTTGTTATAGTTCAGCATAATAATTGTCTATGAATGCCCCTCCATTCCAGGAAATTTAAAATAGATCTGCACAAAGATTGTTATGGTGACCATTCTCATTATTTCTTCATGCAACATGTTAAACAGGCAGGAATGACTTCAGTGCCATGGCAAATAGCATAAAACACAAATATTGTAAATCGTTAAGTACAAATAGGGTCTACAGTTTGATTTTTGTGTGTTGCAGATTGCAGAAGGACACAATCTGTGTGGTGTGTGTGTATGTCTGTGGTCAACAATTTTACCCTTAATATATTGCATTCCGTATGATAATCTGTAAGGGCTACGATGATTTTAACCTTTGGAAAGGAGGGGTGGGGTAAATCCCCACGTGGTTTTGGCGCACAATGGGTTGTGAAGCTTGCCATGTGTTTGAATGATGGCTTGCACTTGTTGTCACAACGCGTTGCTATACAATGCTTGTGGGTTAATTTTTAAACACGTCACAGAAATTTATTCTAATTGGCCAACATTTTTTATTTTCTATTGGTACGCAATGTGTTTTGAGAAAGTTGAAACGCGTTATGAAATTTTCGGCACGTGAATTTTTGCAATGCGTAATTTTCACAACGCTTTGCTACTTTCTGTACATGTTGTCGGCATACATTATGCTACCATACTGCTTGCGATTAGAATGGTTACCTCCTTTCCATATTTATGATTGATAACATGGATACCTCACAACAAAGAAGTTCCATATGTGCCCCCCCCGCGAATTCTGCAACCTTATCCTGTAGTTTATTCCCTCAACTCCTCAAGCGCATAATTTGTATGGAGGGGACCATAAGGAACTCTTGGCTGTGGGACTTATGTGGCGACCAGACTTGAGCTTGTGCTACATAACTGGCCAACACTCTCTCAGTCGTTGTAAGAAACTATTACGTCAGGACTCAGTGGAGTGTTGGCCAGTACACCTATTATAGCCTCCCATTTTTTTGGTATAAATGCAATAATTAAACAAATCTCAACCACTAGTTTGCTTGATAATCAGCAGTACAGACTCCCGTAGTCCTAACGCCATGGCATGGCTTTCACAAAGCTTCGCTCGTCATTCATGGCATGACTTTAAACTTTCAAGGCTGAATCATGACAGTACCGTCCAACTCTTTGGCATAACTCTCTCCGATACCTCCAATACCCAAGGTCTGCGAAGAACGGATTGTTTATCATGCACGGCGCTCCAAAAATGATTATTCCTTGTACTAATCTGATACCGTGTCCGAGAAATGCCCCTTGTGGAGTGAATTTCGGCAGTGTACACGTTCTTATACAGCCACCGTGCCATCGCTGATGGTAAACACAGCAGAAACATCGACAAACTTCGGAAATCGTGATCTTCGGCCGACTAAGGAGTTTTACTACTTCACGTAATTTCCCTAACTGTGATCCCAATATGGAAATAATTATACGACACGCAAGCGCCATTGGACAGGGATTGGATTTAATGAGATTTGATTTAACGTTGCGGCTATATATATGGGACAAAGATGGTTTAGTGCATATTTATCCACACACAATTTCACTGCATTTTTAACATATCTATTAATTACATGAAGAAAATTTTTGGAAGCATTGGGTTCAGATGCAGATTCTTATTACTCATTGCTTGCATTACCCTCAGAAAAAATATAGTATTTACAACGTAATGAGTCCAAAACTTCCAAAGCATGATTTTTACACCAAACCCCAGTTGGGATGTTCTTAAGAGGGATTATCACAAGGCATTTCTAGAAAGAAAGCCCATCGTCCATGTATGAGTCATTTAGGTTTTCCCACCTACTGGTATTTTACCACCATCATTGCAATGATTTTTGACAAGAAGGGTACAATGAGTGAAATAGGTCAGACCTCACTTTGAAAGTCCAAAAGCTGTTGTTTCCTAAGTGGAACATGTACTGAAAACAAAAATTGTTGCCAGTTGATTGAGGTGATGTTGGGATATTCGGCTATTCAATGGCAAAAAGGAAAGTCTTAAGGTTATTTGGTGTCATTTTGCCATTCTTAATTATTAAACTGTTTCCACAGATCTTGCTGGAACGTTTGTATCTGCTGCTGATTCCAGCAGTAATTAAAAGGTGAGAACTTTCTGGTTTGGAGAAACTACTATCAAGGAATAAGTAGCCTGTATTACAACATTCAAAAACTAGTGTATTCAGTGAGTACTCTTTCATTACTGTCAGTATAAATAACATCACAATAATATGCTAAAGCGTCCAGAAATTTGTGACGGGCCAAATAGACTTCTCTCGTTATGTCGTCTGTGGGAATAAGATGTCCGTCGAATTTGGACAATTGCTCAAAATACACGTTGAAAATGCTGTCTGGTAATCTGTCATCTACCTGATGTCCTGGGTATATTTGTCTAGTTTGGGATGTGATGGATGACATTTTTTGCAAAGAGTATCGAAAAAGTTGAAATACCAATTCTCTTGCCGTCTTGTGATGCACACATACTGTACAGTTTATTATTATATAAATATGAGGCTTCCATCTATCGCATATTTTTAATACTGTACAGTATTTCAAAATCATTGAACATTATTTTTTGATACCGTCAGTTATTTCGTTACTTGGTTTTATGGGCAGCTTTTAGCAAGCCCTAGTATACGTGCGATCCTTGATAGCATCCATGACTTCATATGAGTTTACATATCTCAGGCGTGCTTGCTGTCGTGGTGCCCAGTAGCTTAGCGAGGAATCGATTCAAAGCGTAAACACATTGAAAATGGCCGTGTACTACAAACGCAAAAACAGTTTGTGTGAGGAAGAAAATCTACCCAAACCAGAAGAGAATATACCACCAGACATAGCACACCAGTTGTATCTTGGCGAAAACAACTCATCTAGTGTCAGTGGTCACAACTTAGAACAAGGCTTAGCCTTCGAACTTGCTTTGAGTAAGTCTGGCTGCCAGGGTAACCGAATTCGTAGGCCCATGGCAAGTCATAGTGACTACCATATCCCCTTCGCAATGGTGTTGCATTTTTACCGTCCGCTTCATATATCTAACATAATAATAATTGGACGGCTTTTTTTTTTCTGGGATATGAGAATAGAATTCCGCACTTGTCCAGAAATATTGAACTCGCCTTCTGCTCGTTCGATATTTTCAGACTCGTGCGGTAATATTCTCATATCCACCCCTCAAAGTCCAATCCCAATTTATATAATTATATTTTTAGTAATAATCAAACTACAAAGTTTTCTTAAGGCATGTCGGAGCGCTATAGCCTTGTGTTCCTGGCACGAACCCTAATTTTTACTGGAAGTGGTCAAAATCGTGGTATCTGAGAAAGCTACTATTTTTCTCATTTAGAAGTCTTAGGGTTAAAGTATGTTTGGTTCGGATGGTTTATCAGTGAAAGTGCCAATGTTGGTCGCCATTATATTTACGCAGTACTCTATGGGGATAACACAATCAATTTTTAGCTCTCACATCGGCGCAAACTTACAGATGGGCTCTATTTGGTGAAGCCATTCCTCAATCGAGATATATAACTTAAATCCGTGGTCACCCCATATTAAGGTTTTGTTTGAATTGATGATAATTCTTCCATAAAAAATTAAAATCTCATTTAGATGCAAATATTTTTATAATGAGGATTTTTTTTATATGAAAGTGTGGAAATAGTCATCCATGGACAAACCGATCCATGCTCTTGAATCTCTTCATGCTCAAGTAAATAACTGTGTTTACCCACATGATTGCTTATTTAGTCATTGTGGGTTCAAACAGATGAGAATTTAAGATCGTGCTTATTTTATAATTCAAATATCAAGGAGAGTAAAAAATCGAAACTCAACAGAAAGAAGTCCCTTCATTTTAATTTATGGTGGTATAGAGACCAAGTAACAAAGCACCATGTGGTATTGCTCTTTTTCTACAGGACTCAACTGAGTGGGGATAATGTATTTAGGAGTGGCCTGGCCCATCAAGGGTCATCAGTGCTACTTGAAGTGTGGGGGTGGCTGCATCCCACTGGCACATGACCCTAAAAAATTGAAAGTTGAGGGTCAATGTTTCTGTAATTCTGGTGAAACCTTACTTTGTGAATAAATACAACTGTTTTGATAATACAAGTAATTGACAACCTGTAATGTGAAGCCACTTTGTATAGTGGCCCTTGCTTCACTATTTAAGTGGTGCTCAAGTCCATTGTGTGTTCTGCTGTCAAGGAGTAAGAGTTACATTATTGCCATATTTTGCGTATTGGGGGATACACCCACATTAGGTGTTTTAAAATGGTCTAAAATACATTGTGAAGCAAAAAAATCCCCCTTTATGTCTGTATGTTCCTGTTTTTGGGGGGGGGGTGCACTACCCCCTCAGAGACCACACACTATTGCAAATGGCCACACTCCCCTAATCTTGCTATACTAATAGTCACACTCCACAATGCATTGCTATACAAATTTTATACCCCTGCATGTGCACACCCACAAATACGCCCACAATGTAGCGTTTGTTTGTGTGTGTGGGTTGGTGGCTGGTGGTGGGGTGGTGGGTGGGATGGGTTGTACTGGGGCAATGAATTATTTCGGCAAATTTGCTTACGTTGGCAAAGATGTTTGGACTTGTCATGAAAGTCAGTATTGAATATTAAAAAGATTGCAGGCAAAATGTATATTTGAAGAAATAAATTGTTTGTTTATACTGATTATGTATATATTTATTACTTTAGATTGATTTCTGCACTCCTCTGGCTTCAGAACCGGCGGGGAAACAACATGGTACAAACGTTTGAACATGCTAAAATGTCTACAAATGGACTTTGTGCCAGCACACCCCCCCCCCCATGAAATGAAATGGGGACGCGCCTGTGCTTGTTTGCGTTTGACTCTCTTTGCATGAGGCCCCGCAATGATATTAAGGTCACAGTCCTTTGATTGTATACAGACATTTCAGCACATGAAATTTCTCTGCCAGGGCTCTTGAAATAAAAAGATGCATGAAAATTGTCCTTTCAGTCACTTGGTTTATTCCCTGTAAGCCACTACAGGGTGCTTTCCAAAATATTTTGATCAGGAAAACGTTCGTATCTTCTATGAATTGTCCAAAAGATTTTTGTATTTGCTGTTGGGCAAGGGGACTATCGACATTCCTGGTGTCCGGTGTGCATCCCACGCAATATCTTTGGATCCAAGTGTGGGTGTCCATGTTCGCAACATAGATGCATCTCAAGTAGGTTTTGGCTGGGAAGTAAGTGTTTCATTTGACCTTGGTCAAAGGTCAATTATGGTCAAAATGGGTCAATTGGGCTAATATTGTTATAAGCCTTGCACCCGATATCTTTTCTTTTATCTAAGCAAGTATGAGTGTCAATCTTCGCACCATAGATGTTGCACAAGTAGGCGGCGGATGATTTCAGAGATGGGGTATGTGCATGGTTCAAGGTCAAATATGGTCAAAAATAGGGGTCAAATTTGGTCAAAAATGGGATTAAGCCTTGTAAACATGATATCTTTGATCTACAAGTATGGTGGGCCCTCTTGCCCATGGATGTCCCCAAATAGCAGTGTAGTTGAGTTCGACGGTGGGGTAAATGTAGGCATGGTCAAAGGTCAAATGCGGTCAAAATGGGATAAATGGCTATACCCTTAGGCAATTGTGGCAGGATGATGAAACTTGGTGGGTGTGGGTCATATTCAGGAGTGCCTATAAAAATTTGAAGTATCTTTCAAGGGAATGCAGGTCTTCAAGGTCATCACTAAAGTAGTGGTGGATGATGGAAACTTGGTGGGTGTGGCAGTTTTGTTTTGCTCGACCCAAGTCATTGGTAATGGCTTTGTGGGGGTGCAGTATTCAGTTCAAGCTAGTGCCTTATCCGGGGCCGCGTGTATCCATGATACGGACGCCCTAACATGGCCCCTATTCGAGGCTGGGGCGATTGGGAACCTCAGGGGTTTACACCCACCTTATTCGACACCTGACTTCGACTGTAATGTACATTGGTGACTCTCTGTACACGGACAACGGTAACTGTCCCCTCCGAAGGACGGGATGCTCAATGATCCATTTGCGCCCAAGTTCCAGTGTACCTGGAGGAGAGCGGTAACTTCTGTATTTAAATCATACTGGTTACAGCAAAATCCATTGGTATACCCCATAAATCCCAGCAAGTGGCCACTACCCACCGGGATCGACCCGGAAATTTTGTGGTAAAATCTGTGGTCCAGCATTCAGTGCCAAAAATTTGAAGGTCATTTCAAGGTCATGCGGGGTCATCCAAGGGTCAAATCAACAAAGTGTGTGTAGATGATGAAAATGGTGGGTGTGTCACATTCAGTTCCGACATTTTTGATGGTCATTTCAAGTCATGTGGGGTCATCCAAGGGCAAATCCATACACATGGTATTATTGTCATGAAAACCTGATGGGTGAAGTAGCATTCTTGCCTTAATTTTGAAGGCAATTTTCAAGTTCGATGTGGTTATTCAAGGGGTCAACTAACTCAATCTGTGGTATGTAATGAACTTTGTGGATGTGGCTCACATTCCTAAACCAAAATGGTGAGTCATTTCAAGGTCAAGTGGGTCTCTAAGGTCAAATAACTACAAATAGTTTGATGGTGGCATGGTGTCAACAGTTGATACTGTCAATTGCAACTGCTATGGCGCAGCCTCGTGGTATGGAACCACTTATTTCCATCACTATCTCCCTGTGATTCTAAATTATATTCCCTCCATTTACTATCGCGATGGGGCGTGGGGAACCTTTGTGGTTCGAGACTCGCCTTGTATATTTTTTGACTTCCAATAACTAATGGGTATTCTTGTCTTTCAGGATCATTCATATAATCATCTCATATGTTGAAATGGTCCTCCGTATATTCATTAGCATCATTTTGGATGTTTAAAATGCTTCGTCTCACCATAAATTGATGATATTTCACTAAAAGAAATTGCTCAATATCTTGACCTTATTACCAGAGGGTGTTTTGGACTAATCCCTAAGTCATTGCAATGTGGCTATACTGTACTTTACTTCTCTTGCGTATTGGAGCCGTAGCTTTACTATGTTGAAGCCGGTGGATCCAGTTCACTGTGATTGGTTTTGGGGTTTTGAGAAGTCTAGAGCCAATCCACCGGTGGAGAGACGAAGGTAGGGGGCCACTCATTGAGAATGGGATCTTCATCTGTGTGAGAACCACATCATGGCGGATTTAAGGTGCAACGCGAGGATTTCACATAACAGGGTCCCTAAAAAAATATGAAAATTCTGATTTTTTGCACTGGTCTAAACGCTTTACTATTTAAATATCCTCATCTGAAAGGATCAGCTGAGAATTATTCTTGGTAACCAAACTTGTGAAATTTCTAATTTCCTATATAGGAGCAAATCGAATTCCGCCTATGTTTTCTATTGAAAGATAAGCAATATACAAATCACCTTTTGTTTTCATTTTAACTTATTTCTGTAGTCAAATAAAAAGTTTAGAATATAACTGCATGTACCCTATTTATATTGAAATCACTACACATCACAAATACTATTGAGATGACTTGAAATCTCTTGTTCACCTTTAAGTAACAGGGCCCTGTCAGCAGCATAAGGTGGTGCCCCTTTAGCGTCGCAAGCAATGTAATGTCCGTCCTTTCGTGCGACTATGGTTGTCTGACGGGCCCGATATAGGCACAATTTTAGGGTGCCTGTCAGCAGCTGCTCACACTGCTGACTCTTAAATAAATCGCCACTGAACCATATTGCAGGCTGGATATGGTTGCCGCCCCCATCAATGCATATGGCTTTGAAATGACTGCCCTCCTTTGCGAATCCGGTTCAGGTGACCCATTCTTGCGGACGATTACTACTTTCATAAGGTTTAAGGGGAGTGGTCTTTGGGGGGTCTTGGAGTATCTAGCAGGCAGTGTTCCATTCTGTAAGATGTTGAATTGGGGAGGCTGGCAGAGTTTTAGGCAGCAATGTCAACGAAGGATCGACAAGAGCGCACATACTGTACTAAACCAATGTCAGTACTTAGGGGATAAAAAGTGGGCGCCAAAAGTTTGAGCCACAGGACATTCATGATCATGCTAAAAATTCCCTAAGTGCTAATTTTTTTTGTTGGGTTAAAATTAGCATAAAGTCAGGGTTTTTAGGTGTTATATAGGATTTTTGTGGATCACATGACCCTATTGAAGGTGAATTTCCAAAACTCTGGGTATTGTGGGATTGACTTGAATACAACCCTCTGACCTTATATATTGCTGCAAAGTGAGTTACTTTGTGAAAGAGTTAAAAATATAAGCCTGCATTTTCGTAGGGCATGTTCCATTACGTGTGCTGTACTTGAATGGACTCCCCAGCTTTGTAGAAGAACAAATAATAAAATGTGTTTCTTATTAAAGGTGCTTTTCTTGATCCACAGCCCGCCCCCCCCCCCCAACTTTACATCAGGAAAGTTAAGATTTTTATATCATCTGAGCTGTCGGGCCTAAGTAAAGTATGTGTGCCCAATCTGACGGTGCAATTCAATGGTCTCTGCAAGACATTCGCAATTTTTTGTATTTTCTGTCCCTAACGGACAGAATTACTGTACAGTGGTGTATGGGAGATTGTGATATGACATTTGCTCATACACATAGCGCAATATCAAATCAACTGAAAATTTTGGGATAAGCTTTTCTCAAGGATATCTAAGCGAAACATAAACAAAACAGCAGGGGTTAGAATCACGAAAAGCACCTCTAAGATATGCTTTATTTCAGATACTATCAGATGTTGTATGATTTTTATTTTGAGCACTTCCTATTTTATTCTTTGCTCCACCATGTTGTAGGTACTGGTATTATTGAAAAGGCAAGATAGTACTTGCACTGTTATCAAATGCCTTTTGGAAAGAGATGGGCACTACACCTAGCTGGAGTTAATACTCCCAGTGGGCATAGCCGGGATTTTTGGTGGGGGTGGGCACAGACTTGTGATTGTACCGACATGTGTATATAACAACAAAATATTTCCGCTCATGTCGGAGGTGGTGGGGGGGGGGTTGTGGAGGTTGAGCAGCATTTGTACAACATCTTGTAGCTTAATCTTGAGAACACCAACTTTGGTAGCTTATAACTACACTAGTACCGGCATGCTTCAAGATGGAAGGCATCGTTCCCTCAAAAGAAAGAAGATTTTGGACAAATGTACCGACGGACCGTAATGTACCTACAGGACAGGACGTCTGCCGTATACTGGGGGGGGGGAGGCTTATGGGCCAGCCCCCACCCCACCACTGATAACTCCAGCACTACCGGAACCTTTTTACCCTTTTATACTTGAACTCTAGACATCTGTGGGTCAAATCAGTATTAAACAGGTATTTTTTGAATTCAACTGGCTCTTCGATATTCATGATTGATAAGTGGTGTCAAGTGTTATCTGTATTTTTACCTGCTTTCATCCACGGTTTGTTACTGCAAATACCTGACCCTGTTTACCGAGATACGAAAAAAAATATTTTATCCGTTAATGTATCTTGTCTCATATACAGAACAACGTACCATTGGTGTCAAATGTCACAGACATTAGCCTGTCATTAAAATGAACTATAACTAAACTCTCATTTGCTTTGATATGCTGTACTAAACCCCTCCTGGTGTACTACTTGAAATAAATTAGCCTTTAATATTAAGTGTTAAGGCAAAAGCCAGACATTCCCGCCCAAACTAACTGCAGCCGCCACTCACAGGGTGCTTAACAGGTCGTATTTTTGTCTCAAGTAAGTGCCTTACTCTGAACATGTTTACATTTTAGATTTGTGATAAAATTAATTGTGGTTAGGATGGAGCCAAAGTTGTTGAAGGGATTGAGAGTAACTGTTATTGTAGTTGTCGATCCCTGTGGTTCAATCATGTTTAAAATTCTCTGGTGTCAATTTCAAATGAGTAACATATAGGGGATAAAGTAAATATGCTATGAAGAGGATTGTGTTTTGATTTTAATTCCTCTTGGTTTGTCAATAACATTTTAACCAGTACTACATCCGAAAAATCTAAGCAGTTCCTTTGAACAATTTTACGATGTATACATGTGTTAAACCTCCAAGAGAAAAGGGTGTTTTGTTTGAAGTGTTGAAATATGAACTGAGTCTTTCGCCCTTTACATTATTCACAGTTTGCAGGCAGAGCCACGTACTGCATCTTTGTTCAAATGGTTTGGAACACATTTTGCGGCAGATTTGGTTCCCCCCCCCATTTCAATTTGCATGAGCTGACCCACTTGAACACTTCACACACAACCATATATTTTTCAACCGTATTGGAGGGGGAAAGAAATTTATAGTTACAATGCATTCAAGCCGATTATCTCTTTTCATAGCTGCCATATTAACCGGTTTCCAAGGACTTATGCAACAGATTTGGTATTGGAATAAATGATCGGTGTTACATATTTCATAAACGTTTATTTGAAGAGGAAATTGATTGGCAAAAATCATGTCATAGACCGTATTCAATATGACATCAGCCACCAACATGTTGGTGGACAAGATTCAGACCGTCCAGGATACAATCATTAGCTGTCAATCGATCATGTTTAGCAGCGATTGCACAGGGATCATTGATATGTGATGTATTGTAGTTCGGAATGCGCTATCTTGTCCACCACATGGCTGCTCTTGAATACGGTCTATTGATTTTGTCATTGCCTGTGCATATTTTAGATCGTAACACAGTGCTTAAAATTTACACGCTACGTTGGATTGATCATTTTATGGTTGTATGTGCATCTTCTGTTAGAAGAATTACTGCATTGGATTTCATGACCTTCAGATTTCGTTTTGAAAAATGTCTGCTGTATAAACGTTTTTTTTAGGTTTTTTAGGAAATTAAGGTTAATTTCTTTATCATTTTCAGTTTCTCATTTATTGGCCAAAAATCAAATCACTTGCGGCAGTTTTGCCCCAGACTCTGCCATAATATTAATTGTCAACTGAGCATGCATCCTTCATTGATTTTTAACCAATGGCACTTGGACGCTAAAAATTTTCAGAGCCATTAATGTAGAACCATGCATTCACTCCCTGGAGTTCAATTGGTTTTAGGTGAGAAAATGAACTGTGGTGCAAAGCTTCACATTCATATGGTGTACAGTTAAGAGGCTCCTCCGGCAATGGAACCAAAAAGGGCCCACCATGCAAAAGATCAAATTCATGACGATTCTAGATGCACTCTGCAGGAACCCTACAGGAGAGTTGTTTCACCTTTGATAATTAGATGTAACTATTGTAAGATACCACCTTTTGATGTCCAAAGGGGAGGAGTAACAGCAATGGTGTTCATTGTTTTCCACATGGAATGGTGTTTGTGGTTCCCTGTTTGACTCTGAACAATATATTTTATTATTTTTAAACGCATACAAGTTTGTTGACATTGGGCAAGTTTAGCACAAAAGGTTAGGTATTCATAGCTGATCATCACTTTAGTGCTACCATTCATTGAGCACAAACAAACCTACTCTATTGAAGCTGTAAAGTTTTAAATGTATGCGTATTATTTCTAGTCACCGACTTCACTCCTCGCGCCTGTGTATATCAATTTCTATTTATGCAATATTCTCGGCTATTTATAGTGCTCGACCAAGCCACGGCTGACTGACCTACGTTTAAAGGAAACGCGTTGCAGTAACACACACCCAAATTTTTTGAAAAGAATGAAGGGGTGCCAATAACATTAAGTTGTTTGGCAAAAGTTGGTTACATCTTTTAGTGAGGCTTGGTTAAATGTACATTACTTGTTTTTCTTTTTTAATTGATACTCTCCTCCTTACTTGCATTATTTTAGAACGAAACATACCTGTGTCGGCGGTTTACAACCTTTGTAACCAAATACAAACTGATGTCAAAGGACAATCCCTCGTACCAATCCTGAGAAGAAAACCAATAGCCATGAGAGTGAGAGGCTGAAGGAGGAAGAATTAAAAACTTTCAGTGACTAGTTCTAATGTGCTAATATAGATGCTATTGATGTAATATAGAAAGTGCTGAGTTTTATGCCCTCCGATCCAATTCAATCATCATCAGAGTACTCAGGATGGTTGCGAGTACTGAGATCCATCTTTGGTTTAAATTTAGGCCAAATTTAATGAAATGTGGCTAATAATTTATGGCAATTTGAACATGGAGTCCCATCAGCACTCTTGGAGCACATCCCTGTTGCAATCCGCAGCAATAACCGAAACAGAAGCCAGCGAAGTATATCACGCTGGCTTCTGTTTCGGTATTGCGTGCGGCACATTTGCACAGGATGTGCTCCAAGAGGTGCTGCATGGGACTACATGTTTGCAAATTGCCCATAAAATAATTAGCCAAATTTTCATTAATTTGGCCTACATTTAAACCAAAGATGGATTCTCAGTACTCGCAACCATCCTGAAGTACTCTGATGCTGATTGAATGATAACTGGCTGCATAAACTCAGCCACATTTCTATATTCCATAAATACATATATTTATGTTTCCAATGATCTTATCACTGAGTTTTTAATTCTCCTCCTTCACGCCTCACTCTTCTTGGCTTGGTTCTTCTCCGGATTGGTACGATGAGATTGTCCTTTGACATCAGGTTTGTATTTGGTTACAAAGGTTGTAAACCGCCGACACAGGTATGTTTCGTTCTAAAATAATGCATTCAGGAGGAAGTTATTCAATCAAAAAAAAAATAAAAGAAACAAGTAATTACAATTAACCAAGTCCTCACTTAAAGAATGGAACCCCTTGCACAACTTAATGTTATTGGCCCCCCTTATTCTTTTTTCAAAAATTTGGTTGTGGTGTATACTGGCAACGCGTTTTCATTTAAACTTAGGTCATCAGCCGTGGCTTGATCGAGCCCTATAAATACCGAGAAATATTGCATAAATAGAAATGTCCTACACAGGCGCGAAGTGCCGTCGGTGACTAGAAGAGATTTACGCATACTTAAAACCTTATACAGCTTCAATAGAGTAGGTTTGTTTGTGCTCAATGAATGGTAGCACTAAAGTGACTGTCAGCTATGAATACCTAACCTTTTGTGCTAAACTGCCCATGTCAACACACTTTATGCGTTTAAAAAAATCAATAAATATATTGTTTCAGAGTCAACAGGGAACCACAAAACCCTTCCATGCTGAAAAAACAATTCAACACCATTGCTGTTACTCCTCCTCCTTTTGGCACATCAAAAGGTTATCGTACAATGTTTACAATCTAATTTATCAACGAGTGAAACAACATCTCCGTAGGGTTCACTGCAGAGTGCAACTAGAATGCAATGATTTGCTCTTTTGCATGGTTTTGGTTCCCCTATTTGCAGGAGAGTCCTCTGACTGACACCAATATAATGTGAGCATTTAGCACCAGTTCGATTTTCTCTCATCAAAACCATTGAACTGCCAGGGTGAATGCATTGGTTTACAGTTACTGGCTGAAAATTTTTTAGCTTCAAGTGCATTGGTTAAAAATCAATGAATGCATGCATGCTCAGTTTGACAATGAATTATGGCATGAGTCTGGTCAAACTGCCGCAAGTGCATTGATTTTGGCCAATAAATGAGAAACTGAAAATAACAGACATGAACCTAAGTTCCTAAAAACCGAAAAACGTGATTAACAGACATTTTCAAAACGAAGTTCAATGTCCTGAAATCCAATCTTAATCTTCTACAGATATCCTACCCCCCCTAAAATAATCCATCCAACGTCGCGTGGTAAATGTTCAAGGCACACTGTGTACGCGCTCATTAACATATGCACAGTGCAATGACAAATTCAATAGACCGTAATTCAATAGCCACGCCCGGTTGGGTGGCAATATGACGCATTCCAGTACTACAAATACATTCACCTATCAATGATCCCTGTGCCAATCGCTAACCATGGATCGATTGACAGCTTAATGTAATTGTAGTCCTGGAATGTATGCTCTTGTCCACCAATATGTCTGGTGGCTGATGTCATTGGAAATCGGTCTATCTGAATTTTGTCCAATCAGATTTCCTCTCTTTTCATAATAAACTTTTTAGGAATATTAAACACCGCTCATTTATTCAACCACAATCTTGTTCATAATTCCCCTTGGAACACCTGTAATATTGGCAGCTATGAAAGATAGAATGGCGAAATCTGTAACTTGTACTTTCTTCCCCCTCCCAATACGTTTTGAAATAATGGTGTGTGAGATTGTTTCCAGTGTGTCATGCTCATGCAACATTGAAATATGGGTGGAAACCAAATCTGCCAAAGTGTACCAACCATTTGAACAAGATGCAGTACGATGCTCTGCCTGCAAACTGTGAATAATGTAAAGGGAATACTTCAGTTCATATTTCACACTTCATACAAAACACCTTTTTCCTTGAGTTTTCACACAATATTATACATCAGTAAATTTGTTTCAAGGAACTGTTACTTTCTGATGTATGTACTGGTTAAAATGTCTTACAACCAAGACGAATAAATCAAAAACACAAATCTCTTCATAGCATATTATTTTTATGCCATTACTATGTTCCATTTGAAATTGGACACCGATAATAGTTTAAAATGATTGAAACCAGGATCAGACAACTACAATAACAGTACTCTCATATCCTTCAACAACTTTGCTCCACTAACCCAATTATTTTTTTCACAAATCACAATGTCAATCATGTCAGAGTAATGCACTACTTGAGACAAAATAAGACCCTGGTTAATCACCCTGAGGCGCTTTGCAGTTTGGCGAATGTCTGGATTTTGGCCTTTAACAGCTTAATCGTAAAGGCAATTTATTTCACTTAGTACACAGGAGGTTTTATTACAGCATATCAAATGCAAATGAGTAGTTATAGTTCTCTTTATGACAGCTAAATGTCTGTGACATTTGCACATGGTAGTGTTGTTCTGTATATGAGACAAGATACATTAACGGATATATCAGTATCTCGGCTAACAAGGGTCATGTATTTGCGTAACAACTGTGATGAAAGCAGGTTATAAAATACAGATTACACTTGACACCACTTATCAATTCATGAATATCGAAGAGCCAGTTGAATTTCAAATACCTGGTTTTAATTACTCTTTGACCACAATGTCTAGATGCTCAAGGATAAAATGGTAAAAGGTTCAGTTGTGCTGAGTTATCATGGTGGTGGTGGGGCATGGCCCCATAAGTCCCTCCCCCCCCCCCAGTACTCCAGACAGTCATGTCCTGTAGCCATTTCGGTCCTTCGTACATTTGTCCAAATCTTCTTTCTTTTGAGGGAACGATGCCTTCCATCTTGAATACATGGCCGGTACTAAGTTGTAAGTTTCTAAGCACCAGTTGTGTTCTAAGTTATAAGCTACCAAGATTTTGTACACATTCTGCTCAACCTCCACCACCCCCCCCCCCCACCACCTCCCGACATAGCCGGAAATTTTTGTTTGTTATATTACATGTCGGTACATTCACAGTCCTGTCCCACCCCTACCAAAAGCTGGCTAGGCCACTGGGAGTTATTAACTCACAGCTAGGATTTAGTGCCCATCTCTTTCCAAAAGGCATTTGATTAACAGTGCAAGTCTATCTTGCCTTTTCAATCATACATCCCTACAATGGTGGAGCAAAGCATACCATAGAAAGTGCTCTAAAAATCATACAAATGCTGTATATATCTGAAATAAGCCTATTCCTTAAAGGTGCATTTGGTGATTCTTAACCCCTTCTGTGTTTTATGTTCCGCTAGATATCCTTGAAGAACGCTTATTCCCAAATTTCAGTTTGATTCTGATCTTGCCTTTGGTGTTTATGAGCAATGTCATATACAATCTCCCATACACCACTGTACAGTATTTGTCCGTTGGAACGAAAATACAAAATTGCGAAATTTTCTGCGAGACCATGGAATTTGCCACGTCATATTGGCCACATACTATACTTAGACGCCACCGTCAGATGATATAAAAATCTTAACTTCCTGAAGTAAGTTGGGGGGGGGGGCAAGGCTGTGGATCACGAAATGCCCCGTTAAATAAGAAACACATGTTATTTTATGTGTTCTTCTTTACAAATCCTGGTGAGTCCATTCAATGTCCAGCAGAAAAAAACAATCTTCATGGAACATGCCCTCCGAAAATGCATGCTTATTTTTTAACTCTTCAAAGTAAACTCCTTTGCGCATTAGAGGTCAAGGGTGTATTGAGTCAATCCCACAATACCCCATTGTTTGGGAAATTTCACCTCAAGAGGTCATGTGATCCCACAACAAATCCTATTAGTAACACCTAAAAAACCCTGACTTTTATGCTAATTTTTAACCACAAAAATTAGCCTTAAAGGAATTTTTATCATGACATGAATGTCCTGTGGCTCAAACTTTTTGCGCACTTTTTTCCCTATACTGACTGTGTTTAGTACAGTACTGTGCGCTCTTGTCGACCTTTCTGTTGACATGCTAGAACTCGCCAGCTCCCCATTCAACATCTTACAGACATGGAACACGGCCTGGCTAGATCTCCAAGCATACACTCACTCTTACACCTATGAAAGTAAAGTCATCTTCCATGCAGGAATGGGTACCTTGAACAGGATTCGCAAGGAGTCAGTCCTTTCAACAGCAATATGCATGGATGGGGGCTGCACCACTCCAGCCTGCCATATGGTTCAGTGGCGGATTTAGATTCAGCATGGTGACACTGCCTGACAAGGTCCCCTTAAAATATTTGCTATCAGGGCCCGTACCGACACCCATATCGCACTAAAGTGCGACATTACATTGCTTTGCGCCGCTTAAAGGGCCCCCCACCTTAAGCTTCGAACATGGCCCTTTTCCTTAAAACGAAGTGCACAAGAGATTTCAAGTCTCCATATGTTGTGATGGTAGTGATTTCATAGAAATTAGACATGCATTATATGCCCTACCTTTTATTGGCTACAGCAACTACGTTAAAATGAAAACAAAAGGTGATTTGTATATTCCTTATTTTCAATAGAAAACATAGGCGTGATTTCGTATTTGCTCCTATAGATAGAAAATTCACACTTTTGGTACCCTACGAAACAGTTCTCAGCTTGATCCTTCAGATGGAGGATATTTTTACATAGAGCTTTAGAACCCAGTTGCAAAATCAGAATTTTCATATTTTTTTAGGGACACCTGGTTGAACTCTCTCGTTGCACCTTTAAATCCGCCCTGTGTGTGTTCTCCATCACAACCTGCAGATCACATTCTCAATGATGCCCTACCTTTCGTCCACCGGTGGATATAAGACTTCTCAAACCAACCACTCACATGAACTGCTCCACCACTTAACATTAAAGCTACTGGTCTCATACCAAGAAGAAGAACATACAGGTATAGTCCACATGGGCAATCACTATGGGATTTGTTCCAAACACCCTCTAGGTAATAAGGTCAAGGATTATTGAGCATTTGAGTGAATTCATCAATTTCTGTGTGAGAAGAACATTTAAATCATCCAAATGATGCTAAATGACTCTAGGATTACATTTCACATATGATATGATTATAGGAATTGATCACTTAAGGACAAATCAAACACATTTCGTTTTATTGGAAGCAAATATCCCGCGGTTCTTGAACCACAAGGTCCCCCGCCCATCGCGATAGTAAATGGAAGGGAATCTAATTTTAAGATGACAGGGGAGAAATATGATGGAAACTATTGGGTTCTCAAACCACTGAGGCTGCTGCATGCAGTTGCAATTTGACAGTATCAATGTTGACTACCTTCACATACACTATTTGTATTTATTTGACCTTAGATGACCCTACTTGACCTTGAAAATGACTTCCCACAATTTTTTTGGTTTAGGAAATGTTGACCA
The DNA here is from genome assembly GCA_023653785.1 of Ophioderma brevispina. NCBI lineage: Eukaryota > Metazoa > Echinodermata > Ophiuroidea > Amphilepidida > Ophiodermatidae > Ophioderma > Ophioderma brevispina. The sequence goes on from JAMKCH010005758.1 coordinate 57,403, forward strand.
CATCACAAAGTTTTCATGCCATACCACATATGAGGTTAGTTGCACCTTGAATAACCACACGACCTTGAAATGCCCTTCAAAAGTAAGGCAAGCATGCATTCTTCACCCATCAGTTTTTTCATGACATATACCATGTGTATGGATATGACCTTGGATGACCCCAACATAA